>PVJN01022109.1:0-33842 GCA_004026805.1 Lasiurus borealis | reverse complement strand
TTTTGACAGAGAGGAGGGGAGAGGGATAGAGAGTCAGAAACATTGATGAGAGAGAGACATTGATCAGCTGCCTCCTGCACGCCTCCTACTGGGGATGTGCCCGCCACCAAGGCATGTGCCCTTGACCGAATCGAACCGGGACTTTTCAGTCCGCAGGCCGACGCTCTATCCACAGAGCCACACCGGTTTCGGCGGGCAGAATCTTTTTATCGAGTGAGGGAACTGTTTTCCTTTTTTGTTGTTTTAATTTTTATAAAAATATATTTTTATTGATTTCAGAGAGGAAAGAAGAGGGAGAGAGAGAGAAACATCAGTGATGAGAGAGAACCACGGATCGGCTGCCTCCTGCACAGCCCTTTCCCGGGATCGAGCCCACCATTGGGGCCTGTGCCCTGACGGGGAGTTGAACGGCGACCTCCTGGTTCAGGGGTCGACGCTCAGCCACGGAGTCCCCTCCGCCCGGCTGTGGTTTTGATTTTGTCCGCCATCTCTCTTCCTGGGTTTCCGACCGGACGCTTTTCAAGGGCATAGCTTTGTTTCTTTACCGTCTCCTGCTCCTTTGTCCCGAAGGTGCCCGTGTACCAGGAACCCGGACCCTGGGACAGTGAACAGGGATAGCCAGTCAGGTTTTCTCCAGGTTGCAAACCACATGGATTTGTTTCTGGCAGCCTAATGCGTGTTCGTCTTATCTTTCCCTCCGCAAATGCCGTAACGATAGTAACCGCATTCTCGCAAAATCCACCCTAAAACCCCACTTCCTCGGGCCGGGTTTCGGTTTTGAAGAGCGGACTCTGCCGCCCGGGGCACAGACGCGTCCTGGAAAACCGATCCGGCGCTGTGGTGACCGATCCCCGAGCGGCACGGCCCGCCCGCCGCCGCGCCGTCTTAAACTGACCCCGCAGCCGCCATAAAACCCGACACCGCCTGCGCGGGCCCAGGGAAAAGGCAATCCGATGCAGCTTCAAAAATGGGATTCCGAGGATTAGTGTCATCTGTGATCTCAGACGGCTCCCAGCCTCGGGGACAGGGTCGCCGCTCTGCCCTGGGGCCTGTGTCACGGAGAGACCTCGCTGCCGCAGCCGCCGGGAGGGCCCAGTAAACGGGAGCGAGGGCTGGGCCGTTTCCTCTCTCCCTGCTGCGTTTCAGAGCCTTCATCTTGGCCGTAAACCCAGGGACGGTGTAACCCGGTACGAGGAGGCCCGCACTTCAAGCGCAGCCACAGCTGCGCCGGAGATGGTGGCCCGGCGGTGCCCGCGACGACCACGCTGTTGCCGTCCGTCACGGCGGGGAGGGGGGTCCGCAGCGCTGGCCGTGCCGGGCGGCTTCGCAGGGGAGTTTCAGGCTGTGGCTTAGGCCGAGATTAGGTGATCAGAGGGGCGAGGCGTTTGGCATGAAATCCAGATGAGATCTCTGCAATGGATTGAAAAAATACCTCTCTCTCTGTATTTATATAGGCCGGGTGGGCAGAAGTAGTTTCCGTTGTGAGTACACAACACACAGAGCTTCTTATTTATTTATGTATTTTATTTTCATTTTTTAAAAAATATATCTTATTGATTTTTCACAGAGAGGAAAGGAGAGGGATAGAGAGTTAGAAACATCGATGAGAGAGAGACATCGATCAGCCGCCTCCTGCACGCTCCCTACTGGGGATGTGCCCGCCACCAAGGTCCATGCCCTTGACCGGAATCGAACCTGGGACCTTTCAGTCTGCAGGCCCATGCTCTAGCCACCGAGCCACACCGGTTTCAGCCAGAGGTTATTCTTGGATTATGACTTATTCCTTATTGTGTTATATTCCATACAAACAACCTCCTTTGGCCTCACCCTATTTTCTATATGTATATTTTATTGAATATTAATTTTATTTAGAAATTTTCAAGTTTGCAGTTATTGTGGACATATGCTAGTTTTATTTATTAATTACTTTTTTAAAAATATATTTTATTGATTTTTTACAGAGAGGAAGGGAGAGGGATAGAGAGCCAGAAACATTGATCAGCTGCCTCCTGCACGCCCCCCACTGGGAATGCGCCTGCAACCAAGGCACATGCCCTTGACTGGAACCGAACCCGGGACTTTTCAGTCTGCAGGCCAACGCTCTATCCACTGAGCCAAACTGGTTTCAGTGACATACGCTAGTGTTAGGTCCCCAGCTCAGTGAGGAGACGTTGATGTAACTTAGGAAGCGGTCACTCCGGTCAGTCAGTACCCATCAGACGCCCCACAGAAACAGCGCTTTTTCTGAGTTAACTCGCCAGGGGCAGAAGCGGCTCCACGTCATGGCAGCGTCCTGCCCACAGGGCTTGGGGACCCTGCTCGTGCCCTGGGTTATGGGGCCGTCCTGCGCCTTGCCGGGCGTTAGTGCCTCGCCCACGTCCCTCGGCACACTCCCAGCTAGAAACTGATCGAGAGGAGCTGTGAGTTCTAGAACGTTCCTCCGTAAGAAGACACAGACCTTTCATGGACGGGCGGCGCTCTTTCAGTTTTAACCACGTAACCCAGCCTGGCCGGAGCGCCTGCCGTTCCTGACCTTAAACTCCGTCAGGTGAAGGGGTGGAGAGCGGGCCTTCCCCATGTCCCCCCGGCCACGCCTCTGCCTGCAAACACACTCACACGGGGACCAAGAGGACTCCACCCCGCCATTGCTTCCCAGGGATATGGCCGCCAGGTGGATCAGGGCTTCCCGCCAGACCCCGTGTGCCTCCCGGGTTCGGGGGTGACTCCTCACCCCTCCTTCCAAGTGTCCGTCCGTCCTGTATTAGTAACCAGGGTAAGGGACCTGCCCAAGGTCCCCAGACGGTTGGCGGTGAAAGGTGGGCCCCGAGAGAGCTGGCATGCTGCCCTGGGCCATCTCCACCTCGGCCTCTCGGCTCGACAGCCACGGTTTTCCGAGGCTCGTCCGGGGTTCCGAGGCTCGTCCGGAGCTCCTTATTTCGTTGGCGTTACTTTCTACATCAGCGGTTCTCAACCTGTGGGTTGAGACCTCTTTGGGGGTCGAACGACCCTTTCACAGGGGTCCCCTAACACCATCGGAAAATGCAGATATTTACATCACGATGCATCACAGTAGCAACATTTCCTGGTTGGGGGTCACCACCCCATGAGGAGCTGTATGCAAGGGTCGCTGCCTTAGGAAGGTTGAGAACCGCTGTTCTACATATTCAGGCTCAATGCTTGCACCGTGCCGGTAATTAGCAGGCTTCCCAGCCACGTTCCCGGGAACACTGGCACGGACGCGGTTTTCGGGGATGTTCTGAGCGCCCCCCGCTCACCAAGCGGTGCTTCTCCCCGCAGGCGCACCTGGAGCTCCCCCCCAGCTCCCCGGCCGTGCAGACGGAGGAAGACTTCAACCTGCTCACGGCCAGCAACGCCCGGCGCTACGAGGTCCTGAAGGAGATCCTCGCCGCCCTGGGCCTGCGCTGTGAGGGCCAGCGCGCCCCCGCCCTCACGCCCCTCCACCTGCTGCCGGCGGCCGAGGTGAGTGTGCTCGGCGGCGGACGCTCCTCGGTGCCCTTCTCAAACCCCTCATCTGGCCCCGGCCCGTGTGGCTCTGTGGGTAGAGCACCGGCCTGCGGACCAAAGGATTCCCAGTTCAAAGGCAACGTACCCTGGTTGCAGGCGCCTCCCCAGCCCGGGACCTCCTTGGACACGTGCAGGAGGCAGCCCATCGCGGTGTCTCTCTCACATGGATGTTTCTCTCTCTCTTCCCCTCTCTCTAAAAACCAATGGGAAAACGTCCCCGGGGGAGGGTGAACAGCAGCCACAAACCGGCGGCCAGCCTCGTCCTGGCCGGTCCGCGGCAGTGGGCTTCACGTTGATTTCCATTTTTGGTTTTTCTCTCTGCGCCTCCGCGCCGTCAGTCTTGGCGATGTCCAAGGATAACTGGCGCTTTTGGCACGCGCATCGCCGGGCGGGAGGGAGGCGGTTAGAGTTTAGAGGGTGTGAAGTCTTAAAACTCTGGCCGTCCCCTCGTCAGGGGGCAAAGGGGCACCGTTTTATGTGGCAGGAGGCGCCGGGAAACCGCAGCGCGGGCGCTGGGGATTAAAACCGCCGTTTGGTTTGGACCGAGGGCAGGAGCCTCTGGAAGGGAAAGGGCCTGAGCCGTTTTTGCTTCGTGTTTGTGCGGACGCCTGCCACCTGGTGGCCAGTCCGAGCCGTGCCGACCGGGAGAGGGCCTGACTGAGCCGGGCATGCCAGCAAGGGTCCACCCCCACCCCCGTCCCGGCCTGGCATCTCTGCCTCGTATGCCTGGGGCCGGTGCCTGGTTAGAGCAGGTGGCTCAGCCCAGGCGAGGCTTCTGGCCACGCTGTCAGTTTCTTTTTCTTTTTTAAAAAAATATATATTTTATTGATTTTTCACAGAGAGGAAGGGAGAGGGATAGAAAGTCAGAAACATCCATGAGAGAGAGAGACATCGATCAGCCGCCTCCTGCACTCCCCACACTGGAGATGTGCCCGCAAGCAAGGTACATGCCCCCAACCGGAATCGAACCCAGGACCTTTCAGTCCGCAGGCCGACGCTCTATCCACTGAGCCAAACTGGTCTCGTCAAAGCTGTCAATTTCTTACTCATCGTGGCAGAGGGTTCTGTGGGTCTGTTTCTGTCCCTGAATAGGGGAAGGGGTGAGTTTAGTGAGATGACCACGCAGATTCAGCACTCACCTGCTTTCCTGGGGAAGAGCGCACTCCATCTCTCACCCCAGTACTTGGAGGAGGAGGGTCACATTCTCTCCCGGGGAAACTTGCTGTGCAGAGCAGAGCGGAGCTGTGAGCCTGCGGGGAGCAGACAGACACACAGTCTGGGCGTGTAAGGGTAGGGTATTTGGTAAGAGTACTCAAGGACTAGATGAAATAGCAGATGTGCAAGTTCTGTGTAAAGAGCACAATTATTATTATTATTAAAGTAGATTATTGATTTCGGAGAGGAAGGGAGAAGGACCGAGAGATAGAAACGTCAGTGAAGAGAGAGAATCATTGATTGTCTGCCTCCTGCACATCCCCTGCTGGGGATCGAGCCCACAGCTCAGGTATGGACCCTGGGCCAGAATTCCAACTGGGACCTTTCAGTCCACAGGCCAAAGCTCTATCCACTGAGCCAAACCAGGGCAAGAGTACAGTTATTAATATTAATATTAAGGTTAGATTGTCGAGAGGTTAAGTCACCAATGTCTTAATTTCTCTCTCTCGACAGTGTTTCTAACTAGTGACAGGTAATATAGGTAACGATTTTAACTTAAAAATTAGCCCTAATCAGTTTGGCTCAGTGGATAGAGCGTCGGCCTGCAGACTGAGGGGTCCCAAGTTTGATTCTGGTCAAGGGCATGTACCTTCGTTGCAGGCACATTTCCAGGAGGAGGTGTGCAAGAGACAGCTGACCGATGTTTCTCTCTATCCCCCTTCCTTCCTCTCTGTAACAAATCAACAAAAAACATATATATATGTTTTATATATATATATATATATATATATATATATATATATATAAAACTAATAAAGCAACAGGTGCTTTTTTCCCATCTAAGAACATTCTTTTACTGGAGGCCCCGTGCATGAATTTGTGCACCAGTGGGGTCCCTCGGCCTGGCCTGCGTGATCGGGCCGAAACCAGCTCTCTGACATCCACTGAGGGGGAGTCCCGGGTTGTGAGAGGGCGCAGGCCTGGTTGAGTGACCCACCGTGCGTGATCAGGGCTGGGGAGGGCTGAGGGAGGTTGGCCGGCCAGGGAGGGACCACAGGAGGGCTCCAGGGCCCGTCTGGCCTGTCTCACTCAGTCCCCATCGGCCGGACCCCAGCGGCAAGCTGACCTGCTGGTCACAGCATCTGTCCCCTGGTGGTCAGCGCACGTCATAGTGAGTGGTTGAGTGGCCTTAGCATATTATCAGCATATGACACTCTGATTGGTTGAACGGACAACTAGATGAACAGACACTTAGCATATGAGGCTTTTATGATACAGGACTACGTTCTGACGCAGAAATTCTCGTCAGGGGCTCAGCCCTAGCAGCCGGCGCGGCTTGCCTTAGCCCTCGTAGCCACGTGGCTTGCTTCGCCCTCACAACTCCGGTTTCGTCCGGAAGGTCATCCAGAAGGACGTCCGGAAGGCCGCCTGGCTGTCCAGTCTCATTAGCATATTATGCTTTTATTATTATCGGCTGCATTTTCATTACACAGTGTCTAGCCAGTTTGCACACTTTTATAAAATATATTTTTATTGATTTTTTACAGAGAGGAAGGGAGAGGGATAGAAAGTCAGAAACATCGATGAGATAGAGACATCGATCAGCCACCTCCTGCACGCCCCACAGTGGAGATGTACCCGTAAGCAAGGTACATGCCCCCGACCGGAATCGAACCTGGGACCCTTCAGTCCGCAGGCCGACGCTCTATCCATTGAGCCAAACCGGTCTCGGCAGTTTGCACACTTTTTAATGGGTGCTCCTGAGATATCAATGGTGTGACTTTGCACCCGCATCTCAGGAAATCAGAGCCGGCTGTCATTTATCTGTGCAGTGCGTCCCGCTAATAGAAGGAAAAGCACCACCGCCCTCCGTCTGGGGCATAAAAAAGTATCAAAATCAGCCGAGACCGGTGTGGCTCAGTGGATAGAGCGTCGGCCTGCAGACTGAAGGGTCCCAAGTTTGATTCCAGTCAAGGGCATGTACCTTGGTTGCGGGCATGTCCCCAGTAGGGGGTGTGCAAGAGGCAGCTGATTGATGTTTCTAACTCTCTATCCCTCTCCCTTCCTCTCTGTAAAAAATCAATGAAATATATTTTAAAAAAAAGTACAAAAATCAAGCTGGAACTCAGACTTCCGCCTTGTAGACGGCCCCCCTACAGACCTGCCAGCTGGCGGGAGGGACAGAGCCGGGTGGGCGCGGGGAGGTGGGATGGTCACTCTCAGAGGCCTCCTCGCCCGCCTGTCCTGAGTACGGAGGCTGAGGCTGGACACGAGGAGGTGCCTGCCTTCCCCGGGGCTCCCGGCCAGGGGGCAGCAGACCAGCACTGGCCCTTGACCGCGCTCCCTGACCTTCCCCAGGAGCCTGAGCGTGCTGGTCTGGGGACGTGCACTCCAGACTCCGAGCCATGGAGAAGCAAGTGACCCCGGTTTTCCTCCTGTGAACAGAAGGGCGGGGCTCCAGGCTTTAGGGTGCTGTAACCTGAAATACTGAGGGCTTTGGGCCGAGCACATGCTCACGTGACAATACAGCTTCTTGCCACTGCCTGGGACCGGTAACCCCTGTTCACAAACCATGGGCAGGAGATGCTTGAACCAGGTTGAAACACATACCCTGTTTCCCCGAAAATAAGACAGTGTCTTCTATTCATGTTTGCTCCCAAAGAGGCGCCAGGTCTTATTTTCAGGGGAGGTCTTATTTTTCCATGAAGAAGAAGACGGCGCACGTTTATTGTTAAACAACAAAAAAAGAAAATGGATGACCTGTCTATGGTCCGGTAGTTGTTGTCATCACAAACCAGCTCCCTGATGGGCCGCAGCGCAGCCGGAGCTGTTCGGGCCGGGCGAGGTCTCTTTACATCAGGAGGCAGACACCTGATGGTAGCTTCGGGGGCCTTCTATTCCGGGGAGGCCTTATGTTCGGGGGAGGCCTTATGATTGGGGAGGTCTTATTTTCAGGAGCGGGGGGGTGCCTTATATTATAGCAAGAGGCAAAACTGGAAGTAGGTCTTACTTTGGGGGGATGTCTTACTTTTGGGGAAACAGGGTATTTGTGCTGTTGGCACACACACAGACACACACACACACACACACACAGACACTACACACGGACCTCAGGCCCCAGACAGGCTGGCTTTGGGGCAGAGGGACGTCCGGCAGGGCCCCCGTCCTGCTCCGAGCTCCGTGTGCCCTGGTTGATCTCAGACATCTCTGCTGCGGGCCTCTCTCCCTCCCAGTTGCTTCCCGCGGGCTGTTTGACGTGGGAGCCCCAGGAGCTGGGCGAGGGGGTCCGTGTCCCCGTTCCTTGGTGTCATTGATTTCTCCCAGAAGACGTGGTCTCTGCTGTGGAAGGGCAGGGCAGACCTCAGGGCTTTGGCGTGTTTTCCCGGAATACACGTCCTGCCCATGAACTCGAGGGTGGCTGCTTACCCTTCGCCGTGAGGGCTTCCTGGAGTGGCTGAGGGGGGTGTAGGGGGTGGGCGTAGGGCTCCCGCTCCTCTTCTGAGGCCGCGGCCCAGGGCTCAGTCGCTGCAGAACCACAGCTTCTGGGCGCCGTGTGGGGGGTCCGTGTTTGTAGAGACGGGTGACAGGGTGGGACCAGGACACTTCCCATCGGCTTTGCTTCCCTGCAGCCTCATCGATCCCTGTGAAATGCCCAGGGCAGTGGCGAGGTTCCTGGCGTCCGGGCACCCTGGGGGTGCTCCACGCAGCCCACCCTTAGGTTCAGTTCCCCACCCCCGTCTTCCCCCCACCCTCACCTTCCCAATCCAAGCCTGCGCCAGCTCCCCGCTTCCTGTAACACGCGCGGTGGCCACACGGTGTCGCTGCTGAGCTAGGCTGCCCGGGAACAGACACCCTGGCACCGTCCAGTCCATCCCAGGATTCATGCCTGTCCCCCGACATCCCGCTCTCATTGTACAGCCAAATGCGGTGGTTTCCCACGACAGCGGCCACACTTCCTCCTGGGCCCGCGGGGGTGATTTCCGGCTCACAGTTCATCCTACCCATCTCCCGGTCCACACGGCCCGTGTGTGCGGTGCTGGTCCAGGATGGCACGGGAAAGAGCCAGACGCACACACCGGCCATCTGAACCGTTTTACTGCGGCGTGCCAGCTGTGTTTACACAGCGCGGGGCCGAGACACTCGCCCTTTATAGCCAACAGCGCGGAAGATTTATGAGGTACCTCGTGCCCCCCCCCCACCCACGGCTGCGACGTGAATGGGAGGGACAGGCCGGGGAGCCACGGAGAGAAACGGGCCCCACGCACCGCTGGCCCGTGGCGCCGGCGAGGGGCGTGTTCTGGGACCTCCAGCGACACCGGACACCCCCGGCCCGGTGTGATTTCCACCGTAAAACCCAGCCGCTGCGGCTCTGCGGCGTCACGGCGCGTGATCAGACGAGGCAGCCAGCTCCCGAGCGAGGCGCAGACTGCCGGTGGCCGAGCGCGCCTCCCCTCCGACCGGGGTCTCGCCGGTTCACGGAGCCTCCCGGGGGCGGGATGGAAACCCGGGCCCCCGCCAATTTATGATCTGTCAAAGTAAACCCGTAAAACGCAGCAGCGCTCGCACACCACACACGTCCAGCCGGAGAAGAGAGACGGGAAGGAAACACGGTGCAGAGACGCTGTGTCTTGGAGGGGGGGGTGGGCTCAGAGCGATTTTCATAAGCTTTTAACGCTTGCGTGGTATGTTTTCAAATTCTCTACAAGGCACCTGTATTATTATTATTATTATTTTTTATCAAGAGCAAAGCCAGTTATTGAAACACTAAAAACCAAATGACTCTGTGTCCGTAGACTTTGAAGGCGTTCCGTAAATGGTCACAACCTGAATGAGAGGCGAGGAGTGCCAGAGAGCCCTGGCTGGTTTGGCTAAAAGGCTAGAGCGGCAGCCTGCTCGGACTGCAGGGTCCGGGTTTGATTCTGGTCAGGGGCACATTCCCTGGGCTGAGGGCTCGATCCCCAGGAGGGGCCCTGCAGGAGGCAGCCAATCAGTGATTCTCCCTCATCATGGATGTTTCTCTCTCTCCCTCCCTCTCTGAAATCAGTAGAGATGTTTAAAAGGAAAGTTCCATCCAGACGTTGATGTTGGTTTAATGTGTGACATGTACGTGATGTTTGACATGTACGTGAGTTATAGGAAAGCACGAGCTTTGTTAGTGAAGGACTCACCCTGGTGAGCGGCCTTCGCCCCAGCGGTCCCGGGCTCCTGTGGGTGGGAGGTCCTTCCGGTTCATAACTGGGGTGCCTCTCGTCCCCGCTGCTGGAATGCAGCCGTTTCTCGATGGAACCCCTTGAACTGTTTCTCAGAGAGACCCCGCCCGTGCTCACACCGAACGGTGAGTCCTTTCCGGCAGGTGACCCCCTTTCTGGGGTGTGGGCGGAGCACCAGACTCAGGAGCCACATGCTGGACCCCAGGGTCCTGCGGAGCGAGGTTTTGGGGCGGCCACCACCCCGATCTGCCATTGGGGGGTGTCCAGAAGTTAGCAGGAATGTGCCTTCCCTGTGAGGGACATGAGTGTGTTGATGAGCGTCATCGATTTTATTAGAAAAAAAAAAAATTCTTCTCGAACCTGAAGTCCAGTGGAGAGGCTCCCCCTCTGGCTTCCATTTTGCTTTCTGCCGGGGACACGGCGGCAAGAGGAGGGGGCGCCGTGGCGGCCTGTGGGGGCTGCCCCGCCCGGATGCGGGAACCCCACAATGATGCAGAGCCTCAGCCTCTTCCGTCCCTGCAGAGCCGCTGCCTGGGGTCCCTTTCCATCCCCCAGCCTGGGTCGGGGAGGGATTGGAGGAGGGGGGGCAGTGCCCAACCGCCCGGCGCGCCCCTTCCCCAGGGACACCCCGCTCCGGGTCCGGGGAGCACCGGGCTCTTTCTGAAACCGCAGAGCTGGGATTCTCCAGAGCCTTCCTCTGGCTGATGGTGAATGGGGGGGGGGGGCTACGAGAAGCAGGCGGGGTGTTGGCAGCCTTGCGAGGGCGCATGTGGTTCCTTTGCCTTGGGGTGAAGGTGTGACGGTAACCAGAAGTGACAACTGGGTTTGTTATTAAAGCAACCGGCGGAAAACCGCCCGTCTGTGTGCGTGGCTGGCAGTGGGGGAGCTGTGGGGTGGATCAGAGGGGCTTAACGACAGAAACCACCTCTGACCGGTGTGGCTCAGCGGACAGAGCCTCGGCCTGCGGAATCAAGGGTCCCAGATTTGATTCCGGTCGAGGGCACGGACCTTGTTTGCGGCACATCCCCAGTAGGGGGCGTGCAGGAGGCAGTTGGTGGATGTTTCTCGATGTTTCTAACTCTAGCTCTCTCCCTCTCTTAAAAAAAAAAAAAAATCAATGAAATATATTTAAAAAAAAAGACAGAAACTAGGCTCACATTTCAATTTGATTCAACCCCAAATCATTTGCTGTGACCCCTTCCCCCCCAAATAACGGCAGCATTGTCGATCACTGTAGTGCAGTGGTTCTCAACCTTCCTAAGGCCGTGACCCTTTAAGACAGCTCCTCATGGGGTGGTGACCCCCAACCCTAAAATTATTTCTGTTGCTACGTCATCACTGTCATTTTGCTACTGGTATGAACTGTCATGTAAATATCTGATAGGCAGGATGTATTTTCATGGTTACAAATTGAACATAATGAAAGCATAGGGATTAATCACAAAAACAATATGTAATTATATATTGTGAAATATTTATTTCTAATGACAAATAAATGAAATTTTGTCTTGAATCGTGGTGTAGCATGGGCAACAGTCTTCCTAAGACAACAGTAAGCTACATGGGTACACGTTGCTACACCGAGGAGCGGTGTGTTGGTTCCTAAGACCATGGGAAATAGGTGTTTTCCAATAGTCTTGGGCGACCCCTGTGAAAGGGTCGTTCGACCCCCAAAGGGGTCGCGACCCACAGGTTGAGAACCTCTGCTGTAGTGTTACAGCTGTAAACATGCCAGAAAACCCCCGTCCAGCCCTTCTGCCAGCAATTCCCTCCTCGGTGCCGGTTGCTCTACGAAGAATCTTCACCCAAATGGCATCGGACGGTTCTCACTCTCCCTTCTCCTGCCAACCACGTCCCGTAGCAGCGCCGCGAGCCTGCTGAGCGTGCGAGCTGGCAGCGGCCGTGTCTGGAACACGAGCTGATCCCTCATGTCTGAGCTCTCATGAGAGCTCACCACGTGCCTCCCCGCGTGCCTCGGTCTCCCCGGTCTCCCGGTGGCCCCGGGGTCTGGGGGGGCCGCATGGCGAGCCTCAGGTCTGATGCCGAACTCATCTGGGATCCGCCGGTGTCTGGTCCGGAATGCGGCCTCCCTTCCCCGCTAATCCTCGCCCTGCGTCTTGAGTGTGCAGCGCGGGGGGCCGGCCGGGGTCCCCGAGCCGCAGCTCAGAGACGAGTGTGCGCGGTCCCCGGAGAGGGACGGTCGGTCGGAATTCCAGGTGCACCCTGAATAGCAGCTCCTGACAGCAGCTGACGTGCGCCCGGCCAGCCGGCAGCTGGCAGATTAAAGGCGCTTTCTTCCAGAGCTCCCCGCGACGCACGTTTGCGAGGCTCTTTCATGCCCCCTCACCCCCCCGTCTCTCCTTTCTCCCCCCCTCACCCCTTTTCTAAACGGCGCGTTTTGTTCGTTTCCCCCGACTTCCTGTTATCAAACACAATACCTGTGGCGCAGGGGCCGTGATGAGCTTTGACAGCGGAGCAGGAGGCGTGAGTGGCAGGTGGGGTGGTTCCCTTCGCTGCCTTCCTTTGATTCTTTTCTTTTTTTTTTTGCGAGGGTTTGGGGGGGCTTCTCAGCTACTGTACCTACTGTACCTTATTGGACTCTCGCCTCCCCGGGAATGTGTCAGAGCAGCCCCTTTGGAGTGTAAATCCCGGGCTGACGTCCAGGCAGAGGCCTTGCAGATGCGGAGGGCGGGGGAGGGCCCACCTGGGGGAGTTTTCGCCTGCCGCCTGGCGGGGTGAGGGTTTGGGGGTTCTCTGCATCGCCCTCCGGCTGGCTGGCTGGCTGGCTGGCCTGGGGAAGGGCAGCCGGGTCTCAGAGTGGCCAGGTCCCAGGGCAGCGGGCTTTCTCGGACGGAGGGACGGACGGACGGACAGACGGACGGACGGACAGACGGCGGTTTTGCTTCCTCCGACCATTTCCCTCCACCGCGGCGCGGGCACAGCTCGGCGGAGGGGAAGCCGGCGCTTCTGGGATGAAAACCACCGGCACCAAATGTTTCTCGCCGCAGCAGCAGGCCTAATAGCTGCCATGTGTGCGCGGGCGTCCTGGCGGGGCCCCGGGCGCGGGCTGAAGCTGCCTCGGGGGGGGGGGAGCCGTGCAGCGTCCCGGCCTCCAGAGCAGACTTCTGTCTCCCAAGTGGAAAACAGACCCCAGGGCGGGAGCCGCAGGGGCTGGGCTGGAGGGCAGGATCAAAGGCCCGCACCTCCCTGGTGGTCGCGGCCGGGCCTGGAGCGCGGAGCCGAGGGCCGCAGGGCGTGGGGGTGCCCGGTCCTCCGTCTGTGGCGCCGGGGGCAGGGACCCGCCCTCCCCTGAGTGGCCGGTCCTCCACTTTCCAGGACCCAGTGACAGGTGGGGCGTCCACGCTGGTCATCACTCGAGCGCGCTGCTCCCGGAGCGGTGCCGTCCGGGAAGAAGGTTCGTGGTGTCTCTGCGTGTCCAGCCCGTGGGCCGTCTGTGGGGCTGCGTGGCGTGGAGCCCTCTGCCCGCCGTGCCGTCCTGGGTCCCGGGGGCCGGCCGGCGGGGGCAGGCCTCTTTGGCTCCCCCTGAGAGCAGGCGAGCCGCGTGGGAAGAGGGGGCTCAGCCCAGGTCGGTCGGTCTGTCTGTCTGTCTGTCCGTCCATCAGTCTCTTTCTCTCGGAGACGGGAGAGCGCGAGTCGCTTCCCGAGCTCTGTTCTTGTTGCGGCCTCGTCGCTGCTTCTCCGTCGATGCATCAGCCCGGCACCGTGGTCCGGCGAGGCCTCGGGGCCCAGGGACCGGACGCCCCGGTTCTCTTCTGCACCGGCCGGCGCGCTCCCCTTTCGGAAGCTGCTGCCAGGCTCCGGGCGGGTGCAGTCGGCGGTGGGGGAAGTGTTGGTGTCACGCACCGTGACCAGCTCTTCGCCCGTGGGAGGTGCTCCCCCTCCTGAGGACTCTGGAGCTCACAGTCCGCTGGTCGCCCGCGCGGCCCTCTGCAGCCTGGCACCTCCGTCTTTGGGACCTTTTCTCACACCCGTGAACGGCCACCTGTCCACATGGAAGCCGTCCCCACACGCCACCATGTTTTGAATTGAATTAAAAAAATGCATTTGCCGTGAATATTATAAAAGTAAATGTGTGACTCACAGTTCGGGTGTTCTTGAATATTTTAGGCTGAGTATTCTCACAGACGAGGATCTTAAAGTGGGCCAGGGCTGCCACATAGGGAAAACATTTTTTTAAAAAAATATATTTTATTGATTTTTTACAGAGAGGAAGGGAGAGGGATAGAGAGTTAGAAACATTGATGAGAGAGAGACATCGATCAGCCGCCTCCTGCAAGCCCCACAGTAGAGATGTGCCCGCAAGCAAGGTACATGCCCCCGACCAGAATCGAACCTGGGACCTTTCAGTCCGCAGGCCGACGCTCTATCCACTGAGCCAAACTGGTCTCGGCACATTTTTTTTTTTTTTAATAGACGTGCGTGGTGTGTGGGGAAGGTCCGCCACTTGCGTCTACAGAAGCTACAGCGTACGATGTTTAATTTCTGGTCCTCGGTGGTACTGAGTCTGTCTGACCTTCACGTGCATAGAACACGTCCGTCCACATGTCGTTTGAGCTCACGCTTCCTGGAGGGGCTGGAAGGTGGCTGGACCGGAACCCGGAGAACGGACTCTCCGTTGCCACGGGGTTTGGTTGGAGGGGTGTGAGCTCGGCGTGTCTCCCGGGCGCGTGTCCAGAGTGGGGAGAGAGAGATGGGGTGTGGTACCCCTCACCCCCCAAGATTTACATTCGGATCCTCAGGAGAATCTCGGGGGCAGAGGGGGGCCTGTGCAGGCCAGTGGCTTTCCTGAGCCCCAAGCTGGGCCGACCCCTGGTTTAATCCGGGCGCCGTTGCAGGCAGGGGGCACGTTGGAGAGACTGAGACGGAGTGTTCGTCTGGAAAACGGGGAGGCTTTGCTCTGGGCCGAACCCCAACTCCAGGGCCGGTCCCGGGGATTGCGTGCGGGCTCCGACCCCTCCCCCCTTTGCCTGCTTTCAGGCTCAGTAACCAAGGAAACACGTCGTTGAAAGGAAAACAGTCCATCGTGGTTTCATAAATGAAAAAACGATGGTTCGTTTTTTGGGGGGAATGGGGTGGGAGAGTGGGGCATGGCCAGAGTCTTCCAGCCTAGAATTGCCCAGATTATTCCAGACTGCTGCTTTCCACGGCAACCTCGATGTATGCGCGATGATTTTCAGGTGGTTTCTTTTTATTTTGTTTATTTTTTGGTTGTTGAGTCCCCAAAATGCTTTAAAAAAGGTCAAAGGCGCTCGTTTTGAAGGCAGTCTCTTTGAGAGTACGTACTTCCCTCCCTCGGCGATGGGATCAGGTGTCTCAGATGCACTCAGTGGGTGTGACACCGAGATGGCTTTTTAACGGACAGCTCACTGCCTCCGCGTTCTCAGTGCCTGACCCTCCCTCTCTGGTTGGGCGAGGGTCGGTGAAATGACCTTTCCCCTCTCTTTCCAGTTCCAGGAGGGCACTCAGATGCAAAATAAACAAACACACATACAAAAATCAACCACAAAAGAATTAAAGAATTATTTCTAAGTAGTTCCTTGGATGCGTTCTTTCCTGAGAGTTTGTGATGATCACTGTTTTCATTTCAAACGGGAACAGCTTGATGACCTCCAGCCACCGTTCATCTCAGCACGTGGAAGGAAGCGATGCTTCTGCTTTGTCCCGTTTCAGACTCTTCCTCCCCCCAGGCTCCCCGTCACCCTAAAATCGTCAGTGCAGCCGAGGGTAGCAGCCTCACAGGTACACACCAGGCGTGGTTTTCAAGCCGTGCGCTGCCTGGCTGTTTTCAGACCACGGTGCCGGTGCGTGTGCCAGAGGTTTTCTTCCCGGCTCACGGAAAGCCTCGTGCTCCGCCATGCGGTCACGCCACGGGTCCCACCTCGTGGCCCTGCGTCTGACAGACTCTGGTGGCCATCGGGAGCACAGGGGTTCCCTTCTTCCTTCTCCCCATGTGTCCCCGGCGGTCAACTCAGAGTTTCAGGGCTCTGCTATGGTTCAGGCCCCGCTCAGCCACAGAGCGGTGGACACCTAGTAAAACCGTGGCAGGTGTCTGTGTGGACAAGTGATGAATTCGCCTGGGGAGGTTAATATTTTTCTTATGTTCAAGAAAAACATTTTTTTTTATTCTTTCGTGCAATTGTTTGTACAAATAAAAGAATTCAGGGAGCTGAGACTGGTTTGGCTCAGTGGATAGAGCGTCGGCCTGCGGACTGAGAAGTCCCAGGTTTGATTCCGGTCAGGGGCATGTACCTTGGTTGTAGGTACATCTCCAGTGCGGGGCGTGCAAGAGGTGGCTGATCGATGTCTCTCTCTCTCATCGATGTTTCTGACTTTTTATCCCTCTCCCTTCCTCTCTGTAAAAAAATCAATAAAATATATTAAAAAAAAAAAAAAAAGAATTCAGGGAGGTGCTTTTTCTCCAACCAGTACATTTTGTTGAGCTACCAATCCTGGTGAGTACATGAAACACAGTGTGTTCTGGTATTATTATTTATTAGTTATTGTATTCTTTTCCATACAAACAACTATCAACCTATTTGAACAAATAGGTCTTTATTCACTTCAGAGAGGAAGGGAGAGGGAGAGAGAGAAAGAAACATCCATGATGAGAGGGAATCATCAATTGGCTGCCTTCTGCACGCCCTCCCCCCCGCCCCCCCGCCCCCCCACACACTGGGGAGGGAGCCTGCAACCCGGGCCTGTGTCCTGACCGGGAATGGAACCGTGACCTCCTGGTTCATAGGCCGATTCTCAGACACTGAGCCATGCCGGCCGGGCTGTAAACCTACTTCTGCCCCAGCCTGCATTTCAATGGAGAATTTCCCACAAACAGAAAATAAACACACTAGTGTCCTGCCCCCCATGTGGCCGGTCAGCCAGCCGCCTCCCGCGTTTCCAATCTGGGCAGTGCCCTCTATCCCTTCCGACCCCCTCCTCCTCCCGTGTTATTTTGAAGCAAATACCAGCTCGGATCGCTCATCTGTAAATACTTTACTTTTTATGTATTATTGATTTTTTTTTACAGAGAGGAAGGGAGAGGGACAGAGAGCTAGAAACATCAAGGAGAGAGAAACATGATCAGCCGCCTCCTGTACCGGTCCCCCCCACTTCCCCACAGGAGATGTGCCCGCCACCAAGGCACATGCCCTTGACTGGAATCGAACCTGGGACCCTTCAGTCCGCAGGCCGACGCTCTATCCACCGAGCCACAGTGGATAGGTGAGGGCTGTACATACTTCAGTGTGTGCGTCTGAAAGATCAGAGCACCAGTTAAACATACATCCCCATGCCACTCTCACCCCCACAACGCGATCCCCTCACCTAATCCCGCCGGCAGCCGGCGCCCCATTTCCGAGGGGCAGGCATCTTGGAAGAGGGCTGCCACCCCCATGCAAGGCTCCTGCGTGAAATGAACCCCAGAAAGAAGCAGCTGGGTCTAACCCCTTGCAACTTTTTTTTTTTGGGGGGAGGGAGAGGGTGGTGATTTAGAAAGTTGATTTCCGTGCCTCGTTGGAAGGCCATCTCCCACCCCGTGACCAGGCCGTTCTGAAAGTGGCCACAAAGAGCATCCGTAACCACGTGCAAAGCCACCGGCGCCTGGGGACGGGTTTGGTCCGTCTCGCCGTGCAGAACCGCCGGGAGTCCCTCGCCCCCTCTGCCTGCGCAGCCGCGGGGTCCCGGGGGTGGGGGGCGGCGTTGATTTTCGCTCCGTATGCTTTCGCTTCAGGTTGGCGGTTAGCCTCTGACCCAGCCACTTTCTTACAATAAACAGTTTGCTGATGAGAGCAGCTGCCCCGCAGATTGCTTCCAGATTGTTCTCCGGCGCAGGACGGCGTGCACCTTACGGAGCCGACGGCTGGGGCTGCGGCTCCTCCCCACGCTGCCTGCCTGTCTGCCTGTCTGTCTGCCTGCCCGTCTGCCTGTCTGCCCATCTGCCTGCCTGCCTGCCTGTCTGCCTGTCTGCCTGTCTGCCCATCTGCCTGTCTGCATGTCTGTCCGTCTGCCTTTGAAGCTGGCTGTCGGCCTCGGAGCGCTGAGCTGTTTATATCAGGGAAACCGTGTGAATCCGGGTCAGAAATCGGGTATCACCAACTTGACTGTTTTATTTTATTCTCCGAATGAATTCTAGTGTCTTCTAGAAGTTTCTGCCACGTTCCGTACATGGCAGTAGGAATTCCTAGCGTTCAGTATGTGGGAATGCATGTGCCGGTGGTGCCGGGTGGGGATGCAGACAGGACGGTCTATTTTGTGTAGAAACGCGGGCTCCTGGACTATTTAAAGGAACAAGGTCACTCTTGAACTGTTACTTATATGGCCCTTTTGAAATAAGTTCTATTTTTTCTACTTTTGGAAGGCAGTACTTTAATATATAAATATGTTTTTGTTTTTAAGATATATATATTTATATTGATTTCAGAGAGAAAGGGAGAGGGAGAGAGAGAAACATCAATGATGAGAGAGAATCATGGATCAGCTGCCTCCTGCATGCCCTCCACTAGGCATTGAGCCTGCAACCCAGGCATGTGCCTTGACTAGGAATTAAACCCGGGACCCTTTAGTCCACAGGCCGACGCTCTATCCACTGAGCCAAAACGGCCAGGGCTATATAGGTATGTGTGTGTGTGTGTGTGTGTGTGTGTGTGTGTGTGCTTTTGTTGATTTCAGAGAGGAAGGGAGAGGGGAAGAGATAGAAACATTGATGATGAGAGAGAATCATGGACTGGCTGCATCCTGCACGCCCTTTTCTTGGGATCGAGCCCGAAACTTAGGCATGTGCTTTTGACCGGAATCAATGGGGTACCCTCTGGTCTGCAGGCTGACGCTCTATCCACTGACCCATACTGGCCGGGGCTTTTTTTTTTTTTTTTTTTTAACGCACAGGCAGGCCCGCTGATGACGGGGTGATTTATGTGGCTCGGAGGTGCCCCTGGGCCGGGCTTTCTGCCGCTTCCCCAGCCGCCGGGCTGCGGCCTGGCCCGCCCGCCCGCCCGCCCGCCCGGCGCAGCGCCCTCATTAGGGTCAGACTTCCAGCCGCGGAGCCAGCCCGTTTCACCAAACTGGCCACCAGGGGCTGCTGTCAGGACGGCGAGGCTGAGCTCACCTCCCCGGGGGCGCGTTGCCTGTTTCTACAACCAGTAAATTCTGGTTAAGCTACCAATCCCGGCTTCCCGGCTCCGTCTCACCGGCAGCCCCCTGTCCCCGGCTGCTCACGGCGGTCCCTCCGGCCGGGGATGACGTAGGCCCTGGACGCCGTTCAAGACCCGAGGCGAGGACCCGTGTGTTTTCCATTCGGTGCCAGCAGGCTGTTACTCATGCCCTGCTCCCACACACGCTGCAGAGCTCCGGACGGCCGGGGTCTGTGCGGGGCAGGGGGGCGGGGGGGACCTGCTTCCTGCGTTCGGCCTTCGGGGTCCGGGCCCCCGGGGGATGGCCCTTGGTGGTCAGAATTTGCTTTTCCTGGAAGCTGTTCTTGCCCGGAGCGGCCTGAGCAGCTCCTTCCAAGCGAAGACAGCTCCGGCCCACCACGGCGTGACGTGCTAACAGGAGTTCTTGGTGGTGGTTTCTGGATTTTTAAAAAATATATATTTTTATTGTTTTTTTTTTTTACAGAGAGGAAAGGAGAAGGAGAGAGAGTTAGAAACATCGATGAGAGAGAAACATCGATCAGCTGCCTCCCGAACGCCTCCTACTGGGGATGTGCCTGCAACCAAGGTACATGCCCTTGACCGGAATGGAACCTGGGACCCCTCAGTCCGCAGGCCGATGCTCCATCCACTGAGCCACACCGGTTTCTGCGATTTTTTTTTGTTTTGTTTTAACGAAAGTTGTATCTTGGATGATCCCAGGATTAACAGCAGAGCAGAAAGGTACAGCGACGATCGGTGCCCTAACATACGAGATTAAGATACGAGCCGTAGAGGGAGCGATTTTTGCTTTGAAATCCGAGCAACAGTTGAGATCCGAGTAATCGCGTGGATCAGCCGGCTGCATACGGGCCACCAGTTTACCGCAACTCGAGTGTCTCATAGTTTCCCACGCCTCAAGGTTACGGAACGAATTAAACTCGTATCTCGAGGTACCACTGTATATTAAAAAAAAAGAAGCGGCCTAGATAGACAGCTCTGGGCTTTCCCTCAGTCCTCTGCCAATGGCCGCTTCTCCTTTCAGGCACCGCGGAGATATATATATATATATATATATATATATATTTTTTTTTTAAATGTATTTTATTAATATCTTACAGAGAGGGAGGGAGAGGAATAGAGAGTTAGAAACACCGATCAGCTGCCTCCTGCACTCCTCCCACCGGGGACATGTGTGCAACCAAGGTACGTGCCCTTGACCGGAATCGGACCTGGGACCCTTCAGTCCGTAGACGGACGCTCCATCCACTGAGCCACACGGGTTAGGGCAACCGTGGCTATTTTAATGTTGCAACCCGAGAGCGGTTGTTCTCATTTCTCCTGAGGAGCAAACGTGTGGGACTGACCATCGAATCTGGAAGCTGATTGATTGGAACAGGAAGACCCTGAGTGCTGGCCGGGCGGCTCAGTGGGCAGAGCGTCAAAAGGCCGCAGGTTCCACTCCTGGTCAGAGCACAGACTTAGGTTACGGTTTGGTCCTGGGTCGGGGCATGTACAGGAGGCCACCGATCCATGTTTTTCTTCCTCCCCCTCTTCCTCTCTCTCTCAAACAAACAATCCGAAACCACCCCCACACCCATGAGGCTTTAAAAGGAGAAGGAAAGAGGCCTCCCCCCTGCGGGTGGTGGCAGAGCTGCGGACCCCGATCTGAGCTGGGGTCCCCCCTGTCCCCCACCTGGCTCTCCAGAGGGTCCCCGCCGGGCCCACATGTTAGGGGCAAACCGTATAGGATGGTGGCCTCTGTGACCTCAGCGTCTCAGAGGAGCGGGGGGTCAGCCCTGGGCCTGTGTGTGCCTACGTGTGTGCCCCCGGGTGTGCCAGCCAGGGCGAGCCGGGCAGGCGCCCACACCCGCAGCGGCTCACGGCGCCGAGCCTCCTGGGCGCCCCTCGCCCTGCCCGGCCCGAGCCTGTTTGTGTTGGACGGGACAAAGGCGGCGCAGGCAGCGGCTTAATGAGGGCCCTGGAGACCCTGCGATGGGGGGCCCCACCCCCCCGCCCGCTGCAGGGCGAGTTAGCGCCTCTCTCGGAGGGGGGTGGACGCCTCTCTCTCTCTCCCCCCTCCCTCCTTTCCTCTTCTTTCTCCCTCCCTCCCTCCTTTCCTCCCTTCCGTCCCTCCTCTCCAAGGAGCCCCGTTGGCCCGGGAGGTGTGACGCCCGTAAACGGCCCCGGTAGGAGCGTCGCCCTCATTACCTGTTTTACGGGCCCGCCCGCCCCGCGCTCCTGGCCGGCCGGCAGGGGACAGATCGTGCCGGAAACCCGTGGCCTTTCGCAGCCGCGGCCCCAGCGCGGCGTTTCCCCCATAAAAGGGAGGCGGGGTGACCGACGTTTACGGGCGCCTCCCGTGTGCCGGCGCGACCCAGGCACCTGCCACCTGTCCGTCGTCGGCCCCTTTGGCGCCCCGGCTGTCCTCTCAGGTCCCCGCGGCCACCGGGCAGGACCTGGTGTGTGGAGCTCCTCGCGTGGCCGGGCCCACAGGGGCCACGGGGCTGGCTGGGGAGGGGCGGTCCCTGCAGAGTGAGCCCCTCGGCCAGGCCCCCGCCCCCTTCTTGGGCCTCTCCCAGCCGGGGGCCGGCCACCGTGCAGGCTACTCTGCCCCCCTTCAGCGAGGTTGGCCCTGCTCTCCCAGGAGCGTCATATTTTTTTTTTAATATATTTTATTGATTTTTCACAGAGAGGAAGGGAGAGGGATAGAGAGTTAGAAACATCGATGAGAGACATGGATCAGCCGCCTCCTGCACGCTTCCTACTGGGGATGTGCCCGCCGCCAAGGTACATGCCCTCGACCGGAATCGAACCTGGGACCTGTCAGTCCTCAGGCCGACGCTCTATCCACGGAGCCAACCCGGCCCCGGCAGGAGCGTCCTCTTCGGTGATGCAGGTGTGCCGTGCCGTGTCCTCCCGGTGGTGACGCTGCGTCAGTGTGGCCGTGGCTGTGAGGCACCGGTGAGCGTCAGGGTGAGCGGCGGGCGTTGGCAGGAACCGGTTTGGTGTTATTGCCCGTCCCTGTTTCCTCGAGCGCCTTTGAGAACGAGGCAGCCATGAAAACGAGCTCGTGTTCCGTGTCCGTGTGTATTCCTTTTCTGATTGACACCCTGCTGGTTGCCTAGCAACGGACAGTGTTCTGACAGAGGCACAGCTAATCTGATTACAGTGGTACCTCGAGATAGGAGTTTAATTCGTTCCGTAACCTTGAGGCGTGGGAAACTAAGACGCTCGAGTCTTGGTAAACTGGTGGGTCGTGTGCAGTCGGCCGATCCGCGTGATGACTCCTATCTCAAATGTTGCTTGTATTTCAAAGCAAAAACCGCTTGCTCGACGGCTCGTATCTCAAAAAAATCTCATATGTTAGGGCACTCGTATCTCAAGGTACCACTGTATTTGCAGAGGCCACTGTGCCTCTGAGATGGAATACCTTTGGAGGTGAAGACAAGGTGTGTCTCGGGAAGAGAAGGGCCAAAACCCAAACAGATGGCCACCTGTGTTTTGTAAAGGAATCAGAGGGATGGCAGTGCTTCGTTTACCGAATCGTCTTGGACGGATAGACGTAGCGGATGAGGCGAGGGGTGGGTGAAGGGCGCTAACGGGACTCCCCGGAGCATCCCGAACGTCTCTGACCGGAGCTGCACTCCGTCCCAGTGGTGTGTGGTGGCATCTCATGTGGCTTTGGTTTGTACTTCCCTGGTGACAAAGGATGCTGGGTATTTTTTCATGTCCTCTTTGGCCACCTGCTGTTCTCCTTTGGGTATTTGTGTTCAAACCTTTTCACTGATGTTCTAAGTTGAATCCTTTGTTTATTTAAAATTCTGTTTTAAGGGCCTACACATATTCTGGATATAGGTCCTTTGTCAGACAGAGGTCTTGAGAGAAGTTTCTCTCCGTCTGTGGTTTGTTTTTTTAATTTTCTTAACTTTCTCTCTGGAAGAGCAGCCGTTCTTCATGCTCTTAATATCTATGCATTCCAGTTTATCATTTTTTTTTCTTTGATGGTTCATGCTGCTGTTGTTCTAGCCGAGAAAAGCTTTACCTATCCCAAGGGTCAGAAAGTTTTGCTCCTATAATTTTATTTTTAGAAGTTTCAGAGTTTGACATTTAGGTCTATGATTTGTTGATTCAATTAAAAAAAAAAGATTTTTTAATTGATTTTTTTTTAAAGAGAGGAATGGAGAGGAAGAGAGAGAGAGAAATAATCAATTGAGAGCGAGACATCTGTTAGGACCAGCAACCTTTTCGTACACAGGATGACACCCAACCAACTGAGGCACACCAGCCAGGGCTCCGGTTAATTTTTGTATACATGCAGGGTAAGACTTTTTTATTTGTGTGTTTTTTGCATATGGATGTACAATTGTTTCCGTACCATGGGTTAAAAAGATGATCCTGTTTTCCAGTGAATTGCCTGTGCACTTTTGTTGAAAATCAGTCAAACATTTATTTGTGGCTTTGTTTCTGGACCCTTGTTCTGTTTTAGTAATCTACGTCTGTCTGTATCCAGTATTGCACTGTCTTCATTACTGCAGCTTGGTAATAAGTCTTGAAAGATAAATCTCCCAACTCCTCCCCCCACCCCAAAAATTGTCTCGGTCTTTCTAGGTCTTTTCTATTTCTGTATATGTTTTAGAACCAGCTTATCCATTTCTACCAAAAAAAAAAAAAAAGCCCTCTAGGATTTTGATTGGAATTGCATTGAATTCATAGATCAATTTGGAGAGAATTGACATCTTAGTAATATTGAGTCTTCCAATCCATGAACATGGTATATCTCCTCAGTTATTTTGAGCTCCTTGAATTTTCAACTCAGGCGTATTTTGTAGTTTTCAGTGTATAGGTCTGGCACATATTTTGTTTAATTTGTCCCTAACTGTTTCCCGTCTATTAAAATGGTATTTTTAGAAGTTTCAGACTCCAAATATTGAGGGCTAATATATAGAAATACGCCCAGTTTTTGTATACTGACCTTGTATTTTGCGACCTTGCTGAACTCATGAGTTCTGGTACTTTTATGGCAGATTCCTTAGTATCTTCATCATTGTGTGCAATGTGTTCCAGCAAGAAACAGAGGCACGTTCACCGTTCCTGTGAATGGTAGTGACCGACTCCCTAGTGCCGTGTGGCCAATTCAAAAGGGCCAGCAGTTATGTAACTATAAAAAATTCAGATTTTGTTCTACCTAAATTGCATTTAATGAGCCTGAAATCTTAGAGAAAGGTAGCAGCTCAATTCTTGAAGTTCAGATGTGTTTTTGAAAACCATTAATTAGAAGGTCTTTATGAATTTCCTTGGGGTGAACATTGATAGCAGTTGTTTTTTTGTTTTCAATAGAACCGATTGGCTTCAAAGATTTCAAAGAGTTAGGTGGATTTGGGGTTGGGGTTGGGTAACACTACTTAGGTCAGCCTATTTGCCTTGATATATCCGATCCAGACCTCTTTTGTCAACAGAATATCCACACTGCCTGAGAAGTCATTAGTAGACTTAAGCCAGGAATCACGAATCCCTTTCCCTATACATGGCATCCGCTACTTGTTCAGCTCTTAAGTCGTTGTTGTAACTTGAGTGCAGTTGAGGGGACATTCCAGGCAGATTTGCATCAAACAGGTAGTAAGGCTGACATTTCTTGTGACCAGAGTTTTATCCTATTATCCGGGGATGACAGGTGTGGTAGAGCCTAAATTCTCCCTGTGTGTGCTTGGTTTTGAGGGCTTAAAGTTGCATTCGACTCTCGTGAATGTAAATATTTATGGGTAGTACAATGGTACCTCGAGATACGAGTGCCCTAACATATGAGATTTTTGAGATACGAGCCGTTGAGCGAGCGATTTTTGTTTTGAAATATGAGCAACATTTGAGATAGGAGTAATCTCGTGGATTGGCCGGTTGCACACGCCCCACCAGTTTACCGAGACTGGAGCATCTCATAGTTTCCCATGCCTCAAGGTTACGGAACGAATTAAACTCGTATCTCGAGGTACCACTGTATACGGTTATATTTCTTAAGAGGCTCCAGGCCTCATTTTATATCTTTTAGATTCTGTTTGTCTTGAGTAACTTACTTGGCTCTGCATAAGTCCTGAAAGATTATGTGGAAGAAGTATAAGAGAAAAGAAAAACGTGCATTGCTTTCATTTGTGCATCCAAGTATTGCTTTTAAAAACATAATTGGGAATATTACTTTAGTAATTAGTAGATATAGTAATCTATATATATAAAAGTGTAAGTGACCATTACGACTGAATGACCGGAAGACTGGTTCACCAGTCGCTATGACCTGCACTGACCACGAGGGGGCAGACGCTCAACACAGGGGCTGTCTCCTGGTGGTCAGTGCGCTCCCACAGCCAACCTCCCATGGCCCCTACCCACGCCCCTGCGGCTGGCTGGCCCTGATTGGCCCCCATCGACTCCAATCACCAGCCAGCCCAAATTCGTGCACCGGGCCTCTAGAGATAATATAATTCTTGGAGAACCTGCTCCCCCCTGGTGTGCAGATAAGAGCAGATACTCTACTTGGCCAGTCAGGTGAACCCCATTTCCAAAGGGAAGTGTATGGGGGTGGTTGGTGAGTTTTCTTAGCGCTTGTCATACCTCACACTCCGTGGTCGTTGAGGGCACACCCGCTGGCCTCTGGTGCTCTGTCCACGGGGCACTGTTGGTGAGACACAGACATTTCTTCGATGCGTGATGCCTAACTGGTGTCGGATAGCTCACTCCAGGGAGGACTCCCTGCTTTGTTCGGTCCCGGAAGTTCTGTCGCCTGCCTGCTGTTCCCTTCTGGTGTCACTCTGGTTTTCGTTGACTTTGAGCTGCGGGGGGTGGGAGGGTGCACGGTGATTGGCTGCGTCCAGTCACCACCTCACTCTGCTGGGCTGGTGGAAGCGAGAGTCCGCGCAGACACGTCTGTAATCTCAATGGTTTAGCCGCTGCACCGCCGTGTACCTGCGGCCTGGGTGGCTCCCTGGTGACAGCCAGCGCCCCGGGACCGTGAGGAAGGGACCTCAGACCCGATCATTCAGTCCCTCAAGAGGGCTGCCACACCTCTCAGGAGCAGAGTTGCTTATAGCTAGCGGCCAGCTCTGAGGGTTGGGGTGTCCTTCAGTTCAGGCTGTGAAACAGAGTGGCATCGGCCAGGCGGCTTGTCATGGCCGGAGTTGTTTCTCCTGCTTCTGGAGCCTGGACGCCGGGACCAGGGTGGTTCTGGTGACGGCCATCTTGTCGCTGTGTCCGTACTCGATGAGAGGGTGAGGGGTCTCCCCCGGGGGGGACTTTGATAAAGGCACTGACCCCAAGGCGGAGGGCTCGCTCACACGACCGATCACCTCCCAGAGATGCCACCTCCAAATGCTGTCACTTGGGGGATCAGGATTTCAGCATAAGAATTTGGGGTGGGGATCCCAGCATTTCTCCCGTACCTGTGCCTGTCATTCCTTCATTCTGTCTTCTTCCTGCAGAGAGGGGTGTCCGCAAGACGGCCAGCAGGGCCTGTGCGCGGAGGCTGAGCCGAAGGCCTGGGCACCTCAGCGCTGGGCTTGGTGGCCATGTCCACCTGCGGGTTTGGCTTTTCTCCAGGCAGGAGAACGGGTTCCTGGGGGGAAAGTGTGAGGAGACGTGTTTTCTTTTCTTTTTTTAAAAAAATATATTTTATTGATTGTTTTACAGAGAGGAAGGGAGAATAGAGTCAGAAACATCGATGAGAGAGAGACATCCAGCAGCTGCCTCCTGCACGCCCCCTACTGGGGATGTGCCCCCAAACAAGGTACATGCCCTTGACCGGAATCGAACCTGGGACCTTCCAGGCCGCAGGCTGACGCTCTATCCACTGAGCCACACCGGTTTCGGCAGGATGCGTGTTTTCCGTAAAATGCCCAGAAGGCTAGAGGATTCCTAGTGAGCCCGAGAGCGGGCGGGGACGTGGGAGAGTTTAGGGTGGAAAGTGTGAGGAAGAACTCGAGGTGTCTTCTTGTTTTTTTAATGGGTTACATAAACTTTTTGTCATATGTACCTTTTTAAAAAATATATTTTATTGATTTTTCACAGAGAGGAAGGGAGAGGGATAGAGAGCTAGAAACATCGATGAGAGACAGACATCGATCAGCCGCCTCCTGCATGCCCCCCACTGGGGATGTGCCCGCAACCAATGTACATGCCCTTGACTGGAATCGAACCCGGGATCTTTCAGTCTGCAGGCCGACGCTCTATCCACTGAGCCACACCGGTTTCGGCTCGAGGCGTCTTCTTTCATCCCGGTTTCTGAGCTGCCTGTTTCTGGAGTTTCAGCAGATGGGCGTCCTTACTGCCTGTGCTATCATAGCTCCCACGCTCAGAAGACACGCATGTAGGGTGTGCTGGCCACGACGCGGTGCTTGTGTGACTTGAGCGCCATGCGGAGGACAAGCTGCCCTCCCCGGACGCGGCGGCGCCTCACCGCTTTCCCTTTCTTTCCCTGCGGTGCAGGAAGTCCGGGAGCCTCTCCTGCGGTGGCTGGAGGAGCGCGCGGACGCCGGAGGGGTCATCACGTCCAGCAAGCTCGCCCTCACGTTGGTCCCCTCCCTCACGCCCGAAACAGAAGTCACCCCGACCGCCCTCCCCGTGGTGACCGACCCCGCGGCCTTCTCGAGCGCACACTTTGACCTGGAGACCTACCGGCGGCACCTGCACACCAAGCGGCTCGGGAGAGTGGTCCTGTTTGCCGAGGTGGCCTCCTCCACCATGAACCTCCTGGACGGGTGAGTGGCCGGTGCCGGGGAGGGGGGACCGGGCACCGAACGGGAGCGCTCCGTCCTCCCGCCAGGCAGGGAGGCGCAGGCCGGTCCCCGGTGCTTCTGTCGCAGGCGTGTGCCCTCAGGAAGGGGTGCTCTTGGTGCCTGCACCTCTTTTTGTCCTCTGAGGCCTCTCAGAATGTCCTCGGGGAGGAGCCACCGTGGAAAGGCACGTGCACCAGGCGGTACCATTTGGCGTTCTCGTGGCGGGCGCCGGCGTCGGACGTGTCGTTCGCGTTCTTGGCGGGCGTGCCAGGAGGGCAGGGGTGCGTGCGGGGCGTGCCAGCCCCTCGGAGCTTTGTGCTTCGCCCCGCTCCCTCCCGAGGCATTCTCGGAGCGCCCCGTCATCCCCTGCGGGCTGTGCGGAATTCGCCGCAGACTTTCCTCTCCGTTCCCTCTGTCTCCTGGACCCTGATTAAAGGTGAAGGGATGGGAAACAGATGAAAGGGCTTGTTTAAACTCCCCAATTAGTCAGTATTAATTAATGCGCTTGTTTTGAGGTAGTTGAACAAGCAGGGTTACAGAGGGAGTGAATAAAGAAAAGCATCTCCCTTCAACATGGGGCTAAAATGTCAGGAATGTCAGTCCCCCTCTCCGCTCCCGCCCCAAACCCAGATCCCCGGTTTCAGACCCCCCCTTCTCCCGCCGTTAGACGCATAGTTGGCTGCATAATTCCGTGTATGGAACATATGGGAATATTTGGCCTCTCTTCTCCATCATAACTTCTGGAATGTGATAGCACGCTGATAGCAAACGGGAACGGCAGGCTGTCTTGACCCTCAGCCTCGGAGTCACGGCGATGGCAGCGTCACGGGGTGCGGAGGGTGGAGGACAAGCGCTCGTAAGGCAGCCGTTTGCAGCCTTTCCCCCTCGCGGCGCACACAGGCTGATTCCTGCAGCCTGCGGCCCACAGAACGCGGTTTTTGCCGATCTGACACAGAACCAGAGGTGTGATTTTCACCCATTCCCGTCGGACACCTGTTGTTGTGTTGGCCGGGGTCATTTTCTATTTTTTAAAAAAAATATATTTTATTGATTTTTTGCAGAGAGGAAGGGAGAGGAGTAGAGAGTTAGAAACATCGATGAGAGAGAGACATCGATCAGCCGCCTCCTGCACGCCCCCTACTGGGGATGTGCCCGCCACCAAGGTACATGCCCTTGACTGGAATCGAACCTGGGACCTTTCAGTCCGCAGGCCGACGGCTCTGTCCATGGAGCCCAACCGGTTTGAGCTCATTTTCTATTTGACGATGTAAGGGAGACGCTGTCTGTGCCCCCGACGAAAGAGTCCGGTGGTGGCACGTTGAGAAGTTCCTGCAGCACGGCTGTTGGCCTTCGCTGGTGCGGGGGGCGGACAGAGTGGGGCGAGCGGAAGGAAGGGGGGAACGTGAGCCCCGGGAACCACAGTGCAAACACAAAGCCCCGCCCACGTAGAGAAGACACCTGTTCCTACAGGTGGAGCAGTCCTGCCGGCCGCACACACCGGTGACAGTCTTTTGTTACTGCAACGAACAGCCTGTTAGAGTGAGGGTGACGCACTGTGATCACATTTTCTAAAAACAACCAGCACCTGGCCTTTCACATGAGCTCTGGGGAAGTCAATTGCGGATGGAAGCACATGGGCGCTTGCACACTCTTTCTGGTATTTCCGGGAGCAGAAGTGGGGATTACTTCCCGTTGGACGATCGGGAAACAGTGGGTTATGGCCTGTGTGCCTGTGTCGTGGGCAGCGTGTTACCCAGACCTGCGGCACCCTCTGGGGTGCGCGGACCGAGGCTCGGTGCGACCGATCGGGCGCCGGGTTTCCTCACCCCCTGGGGAGCCGTGTGGAGGACGGAAAATAACGCCAGGCACACACACTGCTTCGGGACCCCGGATGTGGGTAAGCTCTCTTTTGACATTGAACTTGTAATAAAAAAATAAGAATGCTGTCTGTGCAGCGTGGCTCTGTCAACAGGTATAGCTGCGCTCGATGACCGTGGAGCCAGAAATTTCCCTCGGATTAGGACTTTCTGTTTTTACGGAAGAAAGTATGTTCACTCTCCAGGGCATTGACAAATCTCTTCTGTTCTCCTCCTGCTGGTCTCCGTCGGGCGCAGAGGGAGGGGGCTTGGATGGCAGACCCTCTGCTGGGCTCAGAGCAGACCCCGAGCGGTAGTTGCTGCTCCCCGAGACTTACCCTCGGAGGCGGAGGCTCACTGTGACCCCAGGCTGAGGCCCGGAGCCTGGGAGAAGTCCCGGGTAGGTGGGGCGCAGGGTGGGGGGGACATAGCCTTTTTCAAGGGAAGGACCTTGAAGAGGCCACCTTAGTGCCAGAATTGTCCTCAAAGGAACCATGGAGCCGACAAGCGAAACACATGACTTATTACTTTCTTTTTTTTATTGAATCTTTTTTGTTGAAAATATGCCACAGATACTGCTTCCCCCCCATTAACCTCTTCCAGCCCCTCCCGCCCCCCTCACCATCCCATGGTCTGTGTAGGGGGTCATGCCTGTATGCGTACAAGTTCATTGGTTGAGCTCTTTTCCCCTCCTCCCCCTCCCCCGCCTCCCCTCCAGGTTCCGGTCTTGGCTTGTTCCTTTCTAAGCATCAGGCCCCCACCGCCTCCACCGCGTGTGCTGTGTTTGACCCTGCGTAAGCCACCCTTAGGGACACGCGGCGCCCGGCGGTAATGATAACGGAGATAGCGGCCAGCGTGCAGCGAACGCTTTTACATCCCAGACACGGCGTTTATGTGCTGCGCCTGTGCCCGCTGGTTTCCTACCTCGTCGTTCAATGCGGGGTCACCGCTGGAGCCGTGTCCGACTCTGTCATCGGCCGGGTGGGATGGTGCTGTCTGCGGGTCAGCTCGATGGGCACCGGGCTTCTCCACGCCGGTTCCTCTCTGCGTGCACGGCTTGCTATGGACCGGACTAGAAGGGAAATTTAAATGAGATCTAGAGCTTTTTAAAAATACATTTTTTTAAAAATTGACTTTCAGAGAGGAAGGGAGTGGGAGAGAGAGAGAAACATCCAGGATGAGAGAGAATCATCGATTGGCTGCCTCCTACCTGCCCCACACACCGGGATCAAGCCCCCTGTGCTGGCAGTTGGTGTCGGGGTGTGAGCGCAGGCGGTCCTGAGCCACGGCCGAGCTGAGCGGTGTCTCCGCAGAGGGTGGGTGCCGGGGTGGAGGGTGAGGGGGAGGCAGCAGTGCAGGGAATAGGGGAGTTTCTTTTCTTTTTTTAAAAAAATTTCTTTAATGATGAAGGCGGTCGTCGGCAAACTGCGGCCCACGAGTCACGGTTTGCCGCCGGGTTGACTCATGAGTGTGCCAACCACTGGACTAGACTACATGTCACCGTGTAGTGGGAGGATCAGGCGACTGTGTGCAGAGAGGCAGAGGGTAGTATAGGACAGGGGTCGGCACGCTCATTAGTCAACAGCAGCAAACCGCGGCTCACCAGCTGCGGTTTGCCGACCACTGGATTCAGGTACAGTGGCACCTCGAGATACGAGTTTAATTTGTTCCGTAACCTTGAGGCGTGGGAAACTATGAGACGCTCGAGTCTCAGTAAACTGGTGGGTCGTGTGTAGCCGGCCAACCCGCGCGATGACTCCTTTCTCAAATGTTGCTCGTATTTCATAGCAAAAATCACTCGCTCGACGGCTCGTATCTCAAAAATCTCGTATGTTAGGGCGCTCGTATCTCGAGGTACCACTGTATTACATATGTGTCCTAATCCCCCTGTGAGCCCCCCTCCACTCATGCCCTCGCCCCCTGCTGTCTCTGTCCACTGGTCAGGCCCCTATGTGTGCATACAAGTCCTTTGGTGGATCTCTGCCCCGCCCCTCCCCTGCCTTCCCTCTGAGGTTTGGGGGAGTTTCTTGCTGATAACGGAATCAAGGCAATCGGAGGGCCTGGGTCCCTTCCCTTCAGGAAAAATAAAAAGTAAAACCGGGTGAGTGATGATCCCGGGCTCTGACGAGGCCGAGCCCCCTCCCCAGGCGGGTTCCAGGCGGTGCTCCCGGCCGCGTCCTCCTGTGGTCACTGTCTCTGCCTTTCTGGCCAGAGCTACCCCGTCCGCTCTGCCGCTCTGTCGTCAGGGCAGCACCTCTGGGCGGGACGCTGGTTCTGGACGACGCCAGGCGCCTCTCTCCTCCCGCCCGGCTGTGTCCCTGCAGGTGTCCCTGTGCCGCGTTTGCCCAGCCGCCTGGATGGTCCCCAGGGCAGGGCTTCCGTGCTGGGTCTGGGCAGTGAGCGATGCACGTTCCCAGGGGCAGACCCAGAAAGCCCTCCGGGGGAGCTGTGGGCGGAGGTGTGCGCGGCCCGGGGGGTGGAAGGGCCGGAGGTCACCCCAGAGCTCGCTTTGCGGAGTGACCTGGAGCCCGAGGGCCGGTACCACCTCCTGATGAGGAGGGCGGAGGCTGGGCCTCGGAGCTCAGGAGCTGGGGGTCCCTGAGTCCCTGTGCCCTTGGGGATCGTGTCCTGTGTTTGACTTGCTGGGTGTCATCCCCCCACTTTAATTTGACAGTTATTTATTTTTCATTGTCGTCTCTTTCTGATGACTGGCACCGGGCCTCTGCCAGACATGGAGACCCCGTGCGTGCGGCAGGGAGTGGGGCGCAGGGGCGGACTTGCCGGGGTGCTCCCCTTCACCGCCTGGGCGTCCTCCCCCACGGGCCGCGGGGATGCTGGCTTCTTTGGTGAGCTCCGTTTCCGTTTCTGTTTCCTTCTTACACACGTTTGTTCCCGTCACATCGCGGCTCCAGCCCCCGGCTTGCAGGTTCACGGCAGCCGTTATCCCTCACCGAGCAAGCGAGGGTGGACGCCGGCGTGCCAGGCGCCGTGCCAGGGCCGGAGGGGGATGAGGGAGCCGGTGCCCTCCCCGCCCCCCGGGCCTCTGCGGAGACGGGTGTGCGTTCAGCTCACCGGCTCCTCACCCTGCGGGCTGCGCGGGGAGCTGGGCAGCGGGCCCAGGGGTAGCGCGGGGCAGGGAGCGCTGGGCTGGTCCGTGCAGGTTGGGAGGAGCCGCTCCTGGGGGGCGGGCAGCGATCCTGCCGCCGCCGAGTGCTCTACCGAGTGCTCCGTGTGGCCCGGAGGGTGCTGGACCTGAAGACTGGCACCGACCAGCTCAGTAACCGCAGCAGCAGTGGTGCCCTGGGGCTCGCTTTCCTCACTGCGGGATTGGGGATCTGGGGGCTCCCCCTTCAGCTGCAGGATTGGGCTCCCTAGGGCCCCTCAACTCTCCTCTGCACCAGGCGCCACCCCCAGGTCAGCCCCCGCGGCCGGCCAGCCTCTCTGACCCCGGATTCCGCTCGGAGAAGGCGCGTGGCTTTCTGATCCGTCTCCCGGAAGCCGGGAACCGCGTATGAAGTTCCACCACCACAGGCCCAGACCGGAGAAACACACCGCGCAGTCGTGGTAGACACAGTGGGGAGCCTGGCCAGCGAGGCTCAGCATCTGACCCCGACCCGGAGCCAGGAGGTCACCGTTCATTCCTGGTCAAGGCCCAGGCCCGGGGGGGCGGGCTCCGTTTCCCCGTGGGGGGCGTGCAGGAGGCAGCCGATCCATGGTTCTCTCTCCTCATTGATGTTTCTCTCTCTCTCCCTCTCCCTTCCTCTCTGACATCCATAAAAACGTACTGAAGAAAAGCATTGTGGGGGACACTGCATGGAGGAGCAGAGCCTCCATCATTCCAGAAAGATGGTGCCCTGGTCTCTGAACGTGGGGCCCACCTCGGCTCTCCTCCCGCTGCCTGCCTGGGTGTCGGCTCCGTCCCAGCCGGCTCCGTACCCCTTTCTTCTCTCCTAACTCTGCTCCCCTTGTGCGCGCGACTCCGCACCCTCCTCCCCAAGTGAAGCCGGGGCCGAGGGGGGACAGAGATGGGGCTGGAACTAATTTAATGGCTGAGTGACCTCACAGTAGAGAGCCAGCCGGGCCCTAATAGGGATCTTTGTCTGCCTTTTCGCCCTGGCTGGTAGCGTGCCAGTCAAGAGTCAAGCTGGAGACACAGGTGGAAGCGATTAGACCTGTCATAAAGTTTGAAAAATT
>PVJN01022108.1:0-33735 GCA_004026805.1 Lasiurus borealis | reverse complement strand
AGCAATGGAATTAGTCAGACATAAAAAAAAAATGAAATCTTAACCATTTACCGAAAGATGGATGGACCTAGAGGGTATTATACTAAGTGAAATAAGTTAGTCAAAGAAAGACTAATACCATATGATTTTACTTATATCTGAAATCTAAAGAACAATATAAATGAATAAACAAAACAGAAACAGACTTAGAGATACAAAGAATAGACTGATGGTTGCCAGAGGGTAGGAGGATGGAGGACTAGATGAAAAAGGTGAAGGAATTGAGAAGTACAGATTGGTAATTACAAAATTACAGATTGGTAATTACAAAACAGTCATGGAGATGTAAAGCACAGCATGTGGAATATAGTCAATAATATTGTTATAACTCTTGTGTGGTGCTGGAAATATCAGGGGGTATGTTTTATAAAGCATATGATTGCCTAACCATTATGCTGCACACCTGAAACTAATACAAAACAATACTGAACGTAAACTGTAATTGAAAAAAATAAAAAAAATCCTTTTAGAAACATCGAGAGAGAGCATCTTCTAGTTAACACCACTTTCACCAGGTCCTATTCATCAAGGCTGGGAGGGGACACCTGGAATGTTAAAACTGCCACCAGGAGCTCATGAAGAGAATGGGCTGTTGGCTATGAGGGCTTGTCGCATGCTTATTTTGCATTTGACAAAGAATGATGAAGAACGTTCTGAAATTAATCCCAGCATCCTAAGATTTACATTAAAGCCCGGGGTAGTAAAATGTCGTAACTTAATCTCAAAAAGACACGATTGTTCCTTTCTAGACAATTAGGCTTTTAGAATTTTATGTGAGAAAAAATGAATTACAGTATTATCATCAGTATTAAGAAATCTCATTGGATCTCAATATAAAAAAGACAAAATTGCTATATAAGGTATCTTAATAGGTGTGTATTATGTAGCTACTCTCATTTGGTTGAATGTGATATGGGACAGGTGTCTGTGATTGCTTATGTGTAGAATAAATTTGCATACATTGATCACAAGTATTTGTTCAGTACTGTATATAAGAGACAATCATAACTGATCACAGGCAATACTAATATTAAAATGATTTCTACTTATATGGTGCTTTTTACTTTCAACAATTTTTCATGTCTATTAAGTAATTTTTATCTCCACAATAGCCTATGAAATAATTAGGTAATATTGTCTTCATAGGATTGTGAATAAGTTACTCTTTCTTATTTAGAAATGTTACTCTTTTCTCTAATTATAGTTACACCAAGGGAGCTGATTAAGCTTTATTATTACAAAGGTTTTTGAATTTTTTTCTTTCTACATGTAGAGTCAATAAAGGAGCTTGTAAGACACTAGGTTGAGGGTTAAGGCATGCATATACATGTGTGCATAGAGATTTGTTAAACTTTAAAACTACAAATTCACTTAATGTATCTATATAAAACGGTAATATGCAAATCGACCCAACTGCAAAACAACTAGCAGGGCAACTGGTCGCTATGATGTGCACTGACCACTAGGCGGCAGATGCTCAATGCAGGAGCTGCCCCTAACCCACAGTCCTCAACCAGTGGCAGGGTGGAGGGACAGGAGGGGAATGGCAGGGGGGGGTTGGCGGCAGGGGGCGGGGCTGGCGAGCGGGTGGCACCAGGCCAGCCAAGGTGGGTGAGAGCAGAAGCCCCACTGATCACCCTGCTGGTCGCCCCACCCCCGTGCACTTTTTCAGACACTCTCTATTCACTCTGATACAATCTTTTGTTTTTTTAAAGATTTTTTTTCTGGATAATGGAGCCTGACCTCTCCTCCTGTCCCCTAATTAGACACTTTAACGTGCCACACTCCAAAATTTTTTACTGCTTATATTCCTTATCAAAGTCTTTATAATTCTTTGATTTTACTAGGTATTTTTGTTGGTCTTATTTGAATAAACTAAATTATGCTAAGGTACTGGAACTGTTTGATATATCACCTCACCTGAGAAAATTAAACCTATAAAATGAATTGGAGAGGCAATAATTTTCTTTCTTTTTTTAAAAAATATTTTTATTGATTTCCAAGAGGAAGGGAGAGGGAGAGATAAAAAACATCAATGATGAGAGAGATTCATTGTCTACCTTCTGCACACCTTCCACTGGGAATCGAGCCCGCAACCTGTGCATGTGTCCTTGACTGGAATGGAACTTGGGACCCTTCAGTCCGTAGGCTGACCCTCTATCCACTGAGCCAAACCAGCGAGGGCACAATAGTTTCTTTTTTAAAGGGATCATCAGAGAAAGTAGAGATTCAGACAGTGTGACAGGAAAGCTAGGTCTTCCTGGTTTTCCTTCAATCAATCTACTAATAAAGCTGTCCAGTGCATGAAGGCTAAGAAGGCAACGTGTTTTTCCTGGACGTACTTACAGATCACCGTGGATGAGTCCGTAGATCTGTGGCATGCTCTGATGATAGATTACTCTCAAAATTACGATGAGCAGAGTCACCACAAAAGCTGGAAGTCCCCAGCTCAGAAGCAAAAACAGCAGATAGCGCCTCTCTGTGTGTTCATCGTTCATCACCAGTACGTACCAGAAATTCACAGACTAAGAGAGGAAAGAAAACATAAAATGAGCAGGCTCTGGTCTAATGGCACAGGACATAAATTCACCTGACATAGGTATAAAGGGCAAAAGGCTAAGACCTACTTAAAATTATAGCTTTAAGTTGATTTTTTTTAAGTTAGTTCATATACTAATTCCTTCATATACCCAAGAAATTCAGGCTATCTCAAAAGTCAGTTTTTATTTACCAAGGGCCTATCATATGGTGGGGCCAGGCACTGTTCAACAGAAAGGGGGTACAACTGTGAAGATCACCCCAGTCTCAGCCTTCCCCACCACCCTGAGGCAGGAGATGTAGGTGAGTAAACAGAAAATGATGGCACAGAGATCAAGTACTGTAATGGGGTAAGTTTTGTGGCCCTTTTTCCTTCTCAGTTTATAGCGCTCTCCTTTTCAATAGTTCATTTGAGAAGCATTTATTGATTGTTTACTAAATTTCAGGGACCAGTCTGGGTGGGCACTAAGGCAGTGAAAGAGTTGAGGGTAGATATTTACTTTCATGAATCTAAGTTTCCAAACAAGTGGAAAAATAATTAAGGGGAACATGTATTATATTGTCTATGTGCCCTGGCTGGGATTTTCATTGGTTAGAACCTCGGCCTGTGCACCAAAGGGTCGCAGGTTTGATCCCCAGTCAAGGGCACATACCTCTTTTGATGTTTTGTTTCTGTCCCCTGTTGGGATGCGTGTAGGAGGCAACCAATTGATGTGTCTCTCTCACATGGATGTTTCTCTACCCACGCGCCCCCCCCCCCTCCCCGGCCCCGTCTCTCCTTTCTATTTTCTCTGAAGAGCAATGGAAAAATATTCTCAGGTGAGGATTAATAAAAAAATGAAAAATGTATATGTATCTTATTTTATATCGGTTATTTATTAGCTAAGATAAACATATATAAAAAAAGACAATTTTATAGAGGGGTTAGTGAGGGAATACAATTAATACTTATTCACTGGAAAATTTTCCTTCTCAATTTCATATGGTATAAAGGGTGTGAGTACAGATGAAATACACACACACACACACACACACACACATTAGCAGAATAATACTGGACAAGTAACAACAACCCCAGAGCCTCTGTTTCCTCATGTGTACAATGAGGTTGTTAGAAAGATTAAATGAGATATGATAGATGAAGTGCTGACCACTTAGTCACCATAGGAAAAATATTACCATCTCCTTTAAAGCCTCCAATTAGGATGTCAGATAGTATGAAAGACAAAAGGTAAGTAGTTTAAGACCAAAAGTAAGCAGTGATACCATGGAAATCCTTTCTATGTGGAAAAAAAAAACATGCTTAATGTTAGTGGGAAAACTTTCAGATGCTCTTTGCTGAGGCTTCCAAGGAAGATTCTATCTGAAGAAATTAGCTTTAAGGAATTAATAATGATTGGGCTAAACCAAGAAAGGATTGACATGTTTGGTTACTTAGATATTTCTGTCTCTGAATTTTATGTCCTGTCAGCACTCCTTATCTTTATGTACATCTGCTTATATTATCTGTAATTATGAAGCATGTTATGTGTTTTTGCTTATGTAACTGTTCTAACTTTTTTTAAAAAATTATTAGATTCAAAAGGGTTCCTCCCCCTACTCTCCCACCCTTGCTTTTTCTATAATTAGTAGAGGCACATGGGCAAATAAGTGAAATTGTATCAAATGTCTCATGCTAAGGTGATCCATGCTACCTGTTTTCATGCAAAATAAGGATGATTGGCCCATGTCCAAAATAAAAGTACTAATTATTTAAATAGATGTCTGTGTGTATCAGACAGCATGGTAATTCAGTGGTACAGTTGGTGAAAAAAACAAGGAGGAGAGAACAAACTGATAAATGTCTCCTAAGTTGACCCATCATGATAAAGATCAGGACAGTCCAAAATGTCTGCTTTTACAGCTATGGACACGAGCTCCATCAGCTGAACCTTTCAGCAATTGTCTGACCTTTATCACAGGCTCAGATAAGACTGGGACAAGTATAATTGTTAGATTGATACATTTAATACTTCGGCTCTAAAGAGCTCTAGGTACTGTGTTGCTGAATTCTTGAATATTCAGTTAAGCAAGACCAGCTCAAAAAGTCATAAGCTTTCGTCAATAAAAAAATAATCCTTTTCCTTCTCAAATGAATCCAATCACTGAGCTATGCTCTAAGTACAGTATTTCCCATTATATATTTTTTGCTATAAAATGTAAATATTATCCAATGATATATTGAATTATTTTAGAAAATATATGGCCCAAATATAAGGTTGGTTTTGACTAAGGTTTATTTTGACATATTTTAAAAGAGTAGGTAGGTACATTTTGGGATATGCCTAGGTCATGTGCTCTCCTTCTCTGAATCCTACTCATCTCCCCATGCCATCCCTTCTACCTAACACATTTGGGGTGGGCTCATGAGCCTGCCCCTCTGTCCAGAGCTGCTTTGATCCGAGGGAGAAGGCTAACCCAGGCTGGACCAAGTACCTGTCATTGAATTCCTTAAATTTTGGTCATAGTCTAAGTTGGTCAACTGGGAAATGATATATGAAAGTTAGTGGTAGGGTAGCCAAAATACAGTGGAGACAGAGAAGTGTTTTCAGAGAATATGAATTCCATGCATGCTCACAGTCCCGTGTGAGGTCAAACTGTATTTACAGTTCTTGAGTTCAATGAGTTATTCCACATGCTATTATTATTTTTATGATTTGAATGCTTGCTTGAATTAACTCAACTAAGTTTTTCTTCATTATCCCCTACACCTCCATCCAAACCCTGCCTCTAAAAACAAAACAAAACAAAACAAAACAACAACCTTAACAAAGATTGGATTAAAAGCTTCAAAACTGCCATTATATAAACAAAAACAAGACAGTGAGCATTTGAGTATATTGCTTTTCTTATAATCATGGCTCTTCCTTTGAAAACTAAGGTAAGAGTATGAAGACAAAAAATAAGTATGAATGCACCATATGTTTGCATAATAATTTTATGTTGACAGGTATATAGCATATGTGATCAGTGTGCCTCAGTGTCTTCTGTGTGTTTATCCAATATTAAAACTAACAAAATTTTCAACACAAGTGAAAGGGTGTCAATCTCAGCAAACATGCTTCTCTTGTATTAAGCATGGCTTACCATTCACTGGCTATCTTACATTTTTCCTGCTAAAGACTACATGTGAACTGAAAATTTTAATATCTAGGCCTGTATTTACATTTCTATCTCTAAGCTTTAAAAATTTTGTTAGAACCGTATTATGGACTATCTCAAAAGAACCACGTTGTCAAAATGTTGTTATCCCCAATATAACCAATTATATTAATCCAACTTGACTACAATTCATATACACAGATACAAAGTTTATGAGCATTGATGTGATGTAGCCTCTGAAGGTAGTCCAAAAAGTTTAAAAAGTATTTTCAGCATTAGAAACTATAAAATTAGCCATCTTGAAAGGGTTAGCTGAATAAAATTTTCCATAGTGTGTTTAAAAATTCATGTTGTTACCATAGAAATCTTTAATGTCAACTCTAATCATTGGTATATTTAAATGATAACCTTCATATTTTTGGCATTATTGATTAAGTTATATATCATTTAATCAAGAAAACATTTCCCTTGAGTTTTATTACAATTTTTAACGCAGGAGTAAACTGAGAATGGGGGAAGTATACTAGGTGTACTAGTTAATAATGTGTATTTTTTTTCAATAGATGGATGAAGTTACACATATATTGATATATATGCAATTTGATATGTATGCTATTTTGTTGTATTGACAGCAAGCCTCAAAACTTCGTATGTCTAATTTGGTGAAAGTGTTAACAATATAGATATTTTTATGCTCAAAAATGTCAAATTTCGCGCCAAAGAGCATTTGAGGGAAGTTATAATTCATTACTTTACTTTGAAGAAAAGTGCTGCTGAAAGTTATCTTATACTTTGAGAAGCTTATGGTGAACATGCTCCATTTCAATATACTTGTGAACATTGGTTTAAATGCTTTAAAAATGTTGATTTCGATGTGAGAGACAAAGAACATCCAGGTCAACAGAAAAAGTTGGAAGACCAACAATTATAAGCATTATTGAATGAAGATGCATGTTAAACTAAAAAACAACTTGGAGCCAGATTAAATGTCAATCATTTACAAGCAATGAGAAAGATTTTAAAGGAAGAAAAATGGGTGCCACATCAACTGAATGAAAGACAAATGGAAAGCCGAAAAGTCATCAGTAAAATGTTGCTTCAATGGCATAAAACAAAGTCTTTTTTGCATTGAATTGTGACTGGTAATAAAAAGTGGATTTATTTTGACAATCACAAATGCACAAAATCATGATTGATCCAAGTCTACCATCAACATTGACTGCGAGGCCAAATCACTTTGGAAAGAAGACAATGCTCTGTGTTTGGTGGGATCAGGAAGGTGTACTGTATTATGAGTTTATAAAACCAGGTGAAACCATTGATATTGACCACTACCAACAACAAATAATCAATTTGAACTATGCTTTGATCACGAAAGAACCAGAATGGGCCAGAAGACACAGCAAAGTAATCTTGCTTCATGATAACGCACTATTACACACTTCAAAACCAGTTACAGACACATTAAAAGATCTTGCCTGGGAAGTATTAACCCACCTGCCATATTCACCAAACCTTGCTCCTTCAGATTACCACTTGTTCTGATCAATGGTGCATGCACTTTCTGAACAGCACTTTAAAATGTGCCAAGAAGTGGAAAATTGGTTTGCCTCAAAATAAGAAAAGTTTTATTGGGATGGTATACACAAATTACCTGAAAGATGGGGGAAATGTGTAGCTAGCGATGAAGATTATTTTGAATAAAGCACTTTTAATGTTTCTCTTGAAATGATCATGTTTTGTTTTATTACAAAATCCGAATTATTAACCAATACACCTATAAGTATTTCCTATAAGTAGTAAATTATGCTGTTAGAATTTAAGTTGTTTCTGATTAAGATGCAAACCAAACAAAATACTCAGATATAATTCAGGTCATCCTATATAATAAAGAGAAAATATGCAAATTGACCATCACTCCAACACACAAGATGGCCGCCCCCATGTGGACACAAGATGGTAGGGCAAGGCAGTTATGGGCAATTAGGCCTACAGGGGAGGAAAGCTAGAGGGGACCAGGCGTGCAGGGGAAGGTAGTTGGGGGCAACCAGGCCAGCAGGGGAGAGCAGTTAGGGGTGACCAGGTCAGCAGGGAAGGGCAGTTTGGGGTGACCAGGCCTGCAAAGGAGGGAAGTTAGGGTGACCAGAACTGATGGGGAGAGCAGTTGGGAGGGACCAGGCCTGCAGGGGAGGGCAGTTGGGGGCAACCAGGCCTGCAAGGGAAGGCAGTTAGGGAGACAGGGGAAGACAGTTAGGCATCGATCAGGCTGGCAGGGGAGTGGTTAGGGGGTGATCAGGCTGGCAGGCAGAAGTGGTTAGTGGCAATGAGGCAGGCAGGCAAGCAAGCAGTTGGGAGCCAGCAGTTCTGAATTGTGAGAGGGATGTACCAGATTGGAGAGGGTGCAGGCTGGGTTGAGGGACACCCCCTCTCCCTGTGCATGAATTTCATGAACCAGGCCTCTAGTATATAGATAGGAATAAAGACTGTGTGTCTGTAAGCATATTTACTTACATTCTTATATAGAAATGTCTATTTTTATAGTAACATTTTCAGTGAATACTACTACTATTTTCCAAGTGCTCACAGAATAAAATCAAAGACATAGCTTGTTATCTATTTGAATATCACAGTTCTTAATTATGCTTTCACGTGCTCCATAAGTATACATTATTAGTTTACAATATGGATTAACATAATACATCTTAGTATATTTGTAAAATTTTAAAGAGAAATGTCTTTTCCTCTTTTTAAGTTAAAAATAGGTTTAGACCCCATAAATTTCCATGGTATGTGAGATAAGACTGGCATCTACCCTGACATTTAATATTGAGTTATTATGTCATCAGAAACCTTGGACTGATTTATAGCATCAAGTTTGGTCAGAGATCATGGATGCTATTAATTCTGTCATTACTATATGATCTTAGACATTCATTTCAGAGGGGAGACTAGGAAATGTTTTCACATGTCCTTGCTCCCGTTATTCTTTCTCTTCACAATTTTGCATGAAATAAACTACAAGGCTTTTTGAGGATTGGAAAACTCAGTATTTCCTCGGTATATCACTTTTATCTTGGTAATTATCAGTCTGTTCTCTCTCATAGCTTTGATGTCCCCTCAAATTAAATCAATGATGAAAGAAAAACATGGCTAATTTTATCATTTCTCTTTCTGTTGCCATGCTTTGGCAGTAAGTGGCCTTTTTGCCAAGGAATAAATAATATGTGCATTTATTTGTTCATAGGCTTATTATATGGTAAAATTAAGGCACAAGATATAAAGGCTCAAGTGCAATTGTAAAATGATTTTCTAACTTTCTACCATTTAGAAAATTCATTCTTCAAGCTTTAGTTTTAAAATAAAACATGACCTTTTTGAGTAAGCTGTGTCCCTAGACATGAGACAAACAGACTGTAAGGACAATTCAAATATGGATATTGGTCATAATTGAAGCAGACTGCTATACAATGTACTTAGGGACAGGAAATTATCATAAAACTTGGCTAAATGAATATATAGACAAAATATGTTTCCACTTATTTATAAAATAATTTCTCATGTAGATGTCAATAGAAAAAGCTTAAATTCTAGGAATTCATTCTATGGATAGTCCATAAGTAAGCAAATATCCAGAGTGTAAGGATGTTTAAGGAAGCATTGTTTATAATTGCAAATATAACTAGAAATAACCAGCATTTAATTAATAGGAGGCTAGAAAAATAAATTATGGAATAACTATTATGAAATTAGAAAACAAAGGATATCTGTATGTGGTGAATTTATATGTACACACAAATATATATATATATATGTATACACTATATATAAATATATACATATACTATGTATATATACTTATACATGCAAGCACATACACATATGTCCTTGTTTATACATTTATAAATATTTGTATATTTGCGGAATATTTCCTGTGGGATACCCAGGAAGTCATTCACAATGTTTACCTTTGGAAGCAGGGTTTAGAGTAGAGCAGAGGGTAGAGAGTATGTGAAAAGGGAAAAACAGATGTACTTTTCACTTTATATTTCTTTAGTGTTTGATTATATTTTATACCATTAGCATATGCTATTTCTAACATGAAAGCAAAGCAAAAGAAAATGAAAATAAAACAATTACAAGGAAAACAGAGTAAAAATATGATAAGAGTTTAAATTCTCACTGTCAATCTTTCTAGAAGCAAACATGACCCTGCTGTTGTAGGAAGTGGGAAATTATTTCATTAATTTCAGAGTGATCTTACATTTAAAGCAAACAAGAGTGTAACTCAATCTCCATGGCCAAAAGGGGAATCTGTAAGTTGTTTGCTTAAAAAGAAAAAAAAAGAAAAATCTGCTACTCTATTCCCATCACACACAGTGTAATTTCCCTGTCAGAGAAAGAGGAGGCCTGAGGAACAGTCAAGGTCGCCAGTCCTGGAGCCTGCTGTCAGCCATGCATGTGCTTGTTTAGTGAAGAGCTTAGGGATACACAGCTTGCTAAAAGGCTTTTCCCCTAGTGAGTTAATGTCTCACTTTAACATTTCCCACTATATCTAGCTAATTTTTGTTTTTGTTTTTTAAGTACAAATTATATTGGAAAAACAGAATATTCAACATGTTTCAAAATCTATGAAATATCAGCCATGCATATTTGCTTAGTTAATAATATGGGTAAACATGCATGGAGTGTGCAGTCTGTGCCAGGTACCATTCCAAGCTCATTTTCTGTATTAATTCATTTTCTCTTTAGACAATTCTCAAAGAGAGATACTGTTATTACAAATCTTGATTATTCAGATAGGAAAATCTAGGCTAATAAAATTTTTCTTTACCTACTCTAAAATATAATCCAATTTTACTAGACTATATTAAAAATATGTGATATAAAAGTAACATAGCTTTTCAAGATGAAGTTATTAAATGCATTTTTTCTAAGACTGAATATACTATGAAGATCAAAACATACAATAATTCTGACATGCTTGGCTCAATAATTAAAAGTTAATGTTTAACGTTTGCCATTATAAGCTATGTACCTATTTACATATATCAAAATCTCTCCTATACAGCTGAAAATATAAAGTAGAATCATTAAAATACTAATATTGTCTCAATTTTCTCAACTCTATTTAGCTAACAGGTTTGAATTAACAGTAGTCTAGTCTTTAACATAATATTTTAAAAATGGATTCTACTTTTAAAAAATATTTTAGCAGATTACATTATAAATGGGAAACCACAGTCTAGTAAAGTGACAACCTTCAACCACAAAGTAACTCATTAGAAGTAACCTACCTAGAATCAGAAGTTATTTAATTTTCTTTCCCCTTGTGGTCAAACCACAAACCATGAAAAATATGGGGTGTACCATCTGAAATACACTGAACTTCACTGGTACTTTAAATAGTTTTCCTAAACCATTAGCCACACAGAGAGCTATTAGTTTGCTAAATGTACACCAGCCATAATCATATTTACTTAAAACTTGAAGAGACACAGAATACACAAAAATCTGTATTAAGTTGTATAAAATTTTATATGCTGTCCTAACCCTCCCCCAAAGCAAAAAATCCATCTAACTCCATGTTTGAAAATTAGTCATTTTCCCCTGTTGGAATATGTTTTAGCAATTGGATGCCCTTTACTTTTAGAAACAGCCTCTTCAGCTCTGACAGTTTTATTGACTATAACTGCTAACATGAATAAAAATTGCTTCCCTAATTTTTGACCCATTTGCTCTGGTTCTTCGAAATGTATTTTGTATTTTAGACAGCCATCACTTTTCCCTAAATCCTTTCCTGGTTACTTATTTCCAGCTGTCTGAAAGTTTCTCACAGGACTGTTTTCTGACTTCCCATTGGCTGATTAATGTTCTCACTGAAAAATGATTCATGAAAACGGTGAAGGGTCCCAATATAATCTGACCGTCATAGATCTCAATGTAACCACAGCTGTCTCCATACTGTTATTAATGTAACTGGGGCCTGTTTTATTTTTGTAGTTAACTGTAGTTTTACATTTTTAAGCAATCCAGTTACATATTTGGTTGCTGAATTTGTGTTAAATTAAAATTTCAAATAGTTTACATTAACCTGCATCAGATTATGTCTCTTTCATTCTAGTTTTCAATCTGTCATAGTAAAGTTTCTCTATATTGGTTCTACATGTATTTTCAACACAGGCAATCTCTTTTAGCTCTGTTTTCCGCTCTGTATCAGCTCCTATCTGATAAGACAGTTTCCTGTGTTTTCATTCGAATCACTCATAAAAAATATGGAAAGGTCAAGGACATGGGCAAAGACCTTCAGCACACAACTGGGGACCTCAGTCCAGGCAGATAAATAACAACATGCACAGGACACACATAAAAAGTTCATCTTAAACTCTAAAGAATTTTGTAAGAACATAATCTAGCAAAACATTTAAGTTTTGTGTGAATTGGTTTAGATGTATTTTTACATTTTTATTTACTTATTTTTAAAATATATTTTTTATTAATTTCAGGGAGAGGGAGATAGAAACATCAGTGATGAGAGAGAATCTTTGATTAGATGCCTCCTACGTGTTCCACAATGGGGATTTGAGCACACAAACCCAAGAATGTGCCCTGTCCAGGAATCAAACCGTGACTTTCTGGTTCATAGGTCAACACTCAACAACTGAGCCCCGCTGGCTGGGCTATTCTTACTTTTTTAAATTTTTTGGAAAATTTAGAGACCACTACAAACTTTCCATAGAGTTGCTCAACAAACTATAAAACAAAAATTCTTGAGATAGGAATTATTATTCCCATATGCAGATTTAGAACCAAAACTTAGAATCAATAACTTGATTAAGGTGACCAAGATAGTTGCTGCACCAGAATTCAGCCCCAGATGCAGGGCTCCAATTCAGCACCAACAACTGTATCACACCTAGGAAAATATCCCTTCCTTGAGGCTGTCTGTTATTCTCTCATCATAATACCATCTCAATATTCCTTAAATACTGCTATACAGTGGAAATCCCACATCCCTCTTATTCAACAAGAAAAGTGAATATGCAAGTGCCCGAATACCTCTGTTTACATACACTAGTCCTCAGACGTACTCAGAAACTCACACGAAACTATTTCTATCACATGAAAGATTTAAAATACCATTATGTAGAAATCTTTATCAAAGGCAGCATTTTAGCTGTGCCATTAGTTACATTAACTCTGCTGAAGTGGATCCAATTCTTACATTAACCTCTTTTATCAAGCAAATCATCGTAAGACAATAGAGACAGAATTTGGGATTTTAGGCAAAAAAGCAGAGTTCAAATCTTTACCTAACATTAACTAGTTGTTAAGACTCCCCAGGTCCTCAATCAATGCTCTATCCCAAAGTGATCTCCTCCAAAACAATGGCTCCATTTTCCAACTTTAAGTCAACAATTTGCTAATGTATTTCTATAGCAAGGGCCTCTGAGATTTAGCCCTGTCTATGTCACTTCTCTCAAAGTTCCCATTGGAGATCCAACAGAAACTTCACACTGAGCATGCCCCACCCCCCAACCCCAGCCCCCCCCCAAAAACAAAACAAAAAACATAACACCTCATCATTCTTTCCCCCAATCTTCAGTGATCATGTGCTACCTTCTTCAGGATTCAAAACCAATTTCCACCCCCTATATTTCTACTTAAAAAAAAAAAAAAGAAAAGAAAAAAGCTGACCACTTCCTATAGCTTCTTCTGCTACCTCTCTGGTTCACAGAACTGTGTTCTCTCCCCTGGAAACACCTATAGCTAATGCTACTTAATTTGTCCTCATGTCAACTATTTTTTTAAATATATATTTATTGATTTCCAAGAGGGAGAGAGAGATAGAAACATCAATGATGAGAGAGAATCATTGATAGGCTGCCTCCTGCACACCCCCTACTGGGGATCGAGCCTGACACCTGGGACCTGTGCCTTAGACTTGAATTGAACCAAGGACTCTTCAGTCCACAGGCCCATGCTCAATTCATTGAGCAAACCAGCTAGGGCCTCATGTCAACTCTCCCCTGTTCCCAATTCACCACTAACAGGGACCTCTTTCTAAAATACTAATCTTATCATGTCACTCCCTTGCTTAAAATAACTCTATGACTTCCTCTACAAAAAAAAGTTCAACTTTCTTCCCTTACTGGGAAGCCCACATCAAAAGCCTCATTTCCTACCACACCCTTATTTTCATCCTTATTGGAGTTCTTTTCATTTCCTCAAATTTACTATGCTCTCTATTGCTGTATAGTGTATAAGGTTTTTTTTTTCACGCACTAATCTCCTGGGAATGCAGTGATGAAATTACTTCCATTTTAATATAAAGACTATCAGATAAGGTTGCTCCACCCAGATTCATTCGAAAGTTGAAAAGGTGTGAGGTGAGAGTGGAAGTGAGGAAATAAGGTACCAACCTGAATGAGCATCCAGCTAAACTGGCACAGATACAGGTAATGCGTGACAGCAGCCAGGGCTGAACAGCTCTCATCTGTGAGCTGGGGACTTGCATATGCAGATGCCAGAAACACAATCTGTAAGAAACAAATACTTTTATTTTTAAATCAGGCTAAAATCAATCAAGGATATTAAGAAAGTAAACTGTTTTCTTATCTGATTTATGATTCCATGACTCATATAATAAGTTGATTTGTTGCCCAAACTGAGATGACTAAGAATCTTCTAAAACTGGCAATACATGAATTTTTATATTTCTAATAAATAATGGATTCTATGAAATTATGTTACATGTTGCCTTGGACTGCCAAGGAGAAATTCTCAAAGTAAACCTTGTTCTAATTATTGCTGAACAAAAACCCCATGAAATACATATGTTTTAGGTAAGCATAAAAGAGAAAATAGAGAAGAAATAGCATTCATTGTTAAGTCAAAACTAATGGGAAAGAACAGAAAGAAGCAAAAGCTGATTTTACCCCTGACCAGTGTCCTCTTGATGAGAATTACAAACATAACAAACTGGGCAAATTAAAATTTAAATTTCTAACGCTATGATTACTCTAATCCCAGGGATTTTATTTCAATTGCCCTCAAGCCTTTGTTCAAAATTGATCTTCACAATGAGGCCTCTCTTGACCACACTATTTAAAATTACACTGCCTTTCCTTCTAACACATGTGATTCCCCCACCTCTACTTTTATTTTCTTGTTTGAAAACAGAATCTATCACCATCTAAGATGCTCTAAAATTTGCTTACTTATCATGTCCAAATGAGTTCTCTGAAAAAAGAAAATCAACAAATTTGACTTTCCAGATCATACCACACGTAGCTTTTGAATGATTAGAGTTTATTATAAAAACATGTTTAGACTTTCCTCAATTTTAGCTTCTAACTTCTGAGTTGTAACACATTTTAGGTCATAAATTTTACCCTCCTAAATTCCACAAGTATTCACTGAACACATTCAGGAAAGCAAAGCATCAAGACCATGCCTTAAAAGAGCTTGAAAGAACAGATTCAGGACACCTCCCTCCCGCAAAGAAATAATTGTACTGTTTTATGTTTTCTTCTTGCAAAGTAGCATCTGTTTCCATAAAATCTTTAAAAGTGTACCTATAATAAGTTTAATCTAATTCACATCCTAAAATATGGATTGTGCTGAAGTTACTTGATAGTTTTGTTCTAAATAGCCTGAACCGTTTGCTATCTATATATATATATATATAAATGCCTAAGTGACCATCATGACCAAAAGACCTGAAGGTCCTGAACGACCAGTAGACCTGTCATTATGACATACAATGACCACCATGAGGCAGACACTCAACGCAGGAGCTGTCCCCTGGTGGCCAGTGCACTCTCACAGTGGGTGCGCCACTCAGTCAGAAACCGGCTCATGGCTGGTGAGCAGAGCTGAGGCAGTGGGAGCCTCTCCTGCCTCCATAGCAGTGTTTGCACCTGTGGTGGCAGCTGCAGCAGGGCTAGGATAAAAGGTAGCAAAGCTGTGCCTGGCCACGGCGAGGGTTCCTCCCCAGTCACCTGCCACTTCCCACTGCTACATCCCCCGAGGGATTCCAGATTTTGAGAGTACGCAGGCCACGCTGAGGGACCCCACCCATGCATGAATTTGTGCACCAGGCCTCTAATTTAAAATAATGAAATCCAAGTGGTAATTGAATGTCCCTAGCTTTAAGCATCTTATGAAATTATTTATGACATAATAATTTAAATAATTATTGTTCTTTTCAATACTTTTTATTTGAATCAAATTAGTATAGGTGGTTATTTAAAACTGTGTTTTCAGAATACAGTTTTAACACCCTGAAATTCCATTCTTAGGGTCTGATTCAATTCTCAGTAGCCCTTAATATATACTCCCCTTGTTCCACCCTCCACACTTTACTATGGACATTTTCACTCCTCTGCCTATGACGTACTCTCCATCTTATCCAAAACTGTTTTTATAGGACCAGTTCCAATTCCACCTGCCTACTCTAATCATAATAGACTACCAGATTTTCCTATTTTTTAAAAGTGGCATAGCACTTACTATTTGAACATTTATAATAAGCCAAATGTTATTATTTCTAAAAGGAGAGTGCCCAAGGATAAAGCCAGAGACATATATAAAGCAATAATATGTGACAGATATGGATTAAATGATCAGAAAACAGAGTCAAGAAATATCCAAAGAGGAAACAGAAATGCTTTAACTCCATTGCTATTGCCTAAAATACGTTCCACCATTTCTCAACTCTGCTTTGTTCTCTTTCTTTTTCTTTCTAGCCAGAATTGGTTGCTTATCTTCCTCTGTTGAAATCATGTCCATTTTTCAAGGCATACTTGAAATGTCAACTCTATCATAAATATATGGCTATTTCTTTTGACAATAAACAATCCTTCCCTCCTCTGAATTTTTAAAACAGGATTTTATTAACCTAAGGATTGGTTTTCCTATAAACCTCAACCTCCCCAATTCTTAGATAAAATCAGCTGTAATTTTGTGGAAAACTGTCAACTCCTTAAAGGCAACAATTTTATCTTATTCTCTATTACAACTATTGAGATGCATTTTAAAAAAAGAAAAGAAAACAAAGCAAATATTGACTATTCCATATAGACCCTATCATGGATTTAAGCATAGGGTTATTTAAAACAGCTCAAAGAACTTATATGCATATATGCATAACCCTGGACACAGACAATAGTTTGGTGAAGGCCAATAGAAAGGGCGGGAGTGGAATGAGAAGGTTAATGGGGAAAAAGAAGGGACATCTAACCCTAACCGGTTTGGCTCAGTGGATAGAGCATTGGCTGTGGACTGAAAAGTCCCAGGTTTGATTCTGATCAAGGGCATGTACCCTGGTTTCGGGCACATCCCCAGTAGGGGGTATGCAGGAGGCAACTGATTGATGTTTCTCTCCCATCGATGTTTCTGACTCTCTATACCTTCCCCTGCCTCTCTGTAAAAAAATCAATAAAAATATATTTAAAAAAATATAAAAGAGGGGACATCTGTAATACTTTCAACAATAAAGATACATAAAAAAAAAGCTTTATTGAAATATGATTAACAGACAATATATAGCACATAAAATATATGATCTAATAAGCTTCGACTCATATATACACCTGTGAAACCAACATCACAATCAAGATAATTAACACAAACATCATCCCTAAAGTTTCTTCATGATCTTTGTAATCCCTCCCACCACTGCTTCTCATATCCCCAAGCAACCTATTTTCTACCACTACACATAAGTTTGCATTTACTAGAATTTTATGTAATTGGAATCATATGAATTCTTTTTTTCTCTAGTGTATTTCACTCGGCATCATTATGTTGAGTCATCCAAAATAATGTGTCCCTAGTTCATTCTCTTTTTATTGTTGAGTAGTATTCCAATTAGGTATCCTTTCACCTGTTGATATTTGAGCTGTTTCCGATTTTTGACTTTTACAAATAAAACTGTCATGAATATACAAGTCTTTGCATGCACATATGCTTTCATTTATACTGACTAAATATCTAGGAGAGGAATGGCTGGATCATATGGTATGTATTTATTTTTAAAAATGGATAAATTATTTTCCAAAATAATGTCTATAACATTATACAGTCTCACCAGTAATGCATGAGTGTCTAGTTGCTTCACATTCTCACTAAAACTTGTTATGGTGAGTTAGTTTTTGTTTTCTTAACAACCAAAAGTTTATTTGGAAAGTTACAGAGGCAGAAGAAGTTAGTTCTTAAGATTTTAACCTGCCTAATAAGTACACAGTAGTTCCTTATGGTGGTTTTAATTTACATTCACCTAATCAGTAATGATGTTGACAATTTTTTCATGTGCTTATTTGCAATCCATATCTCTTCTTTGAAGAAATGCCCTTTTAAATCTTTTGCTCATTTTTAAAATTGGGTTGTTTTACATTTCAACCCAACGATGAGTTCGATGAGTTTGTTTTACATTCATCATACAAGTCTTTCAACAGATACTTGATTTGCAAACAATTTTTTCCAGCTGTGGCTTGAATTCTAATTCTCTTTCTTTTAAAATTTTGTTTTTAATTTATTGACTTTTATTTTTGAGAAAGGGAGAAAAAGGGAGAAAGGGGGAAACAGAAACATCAATTTGTTGTTCCACTATTAAACATTCATTGGTTGATGCTTATATGCACCCTGACCGAGGTTTGAACCCACAATCTTGGTATCTGGGATGACACTCTAACCAACTGAGCTATTCTGCCAGGGCCTAATTCTCTTAACAGTGTCTTTGAAAAACAACAGTTTCTTAACATCAATGAAAATCAACTGGGTTGGATTATACTTTTTTTACCTCTTATAGATTATACTTTTGGAATCATATCTAAGACAATTTTGCCTAATCCCAACTGACATATTTTTCTAGAAGTTTTATAGTTTCAGGTTTAAAAATAAGGTTTTTGATTGCTTTTTAGTTATTCTGTATATGATGAAATTGTGGTCCAAAGCTTTTTGTTTTGCATGTGAATATCCAATTTTTCTAATATCTTTTCAATTGGAAAGACCATCCATTCTCTAATGAATTACCTATAATTACATATATTGTATTTGTCTACATATATGGGGATCAATTTCTGGACTCTAATCAGCTCCACTGAATGTGTTTATATAATACCACATCATCTTGATTACTGTTGCCATAATTCTTGAAAACAGGGAGTATTAGGCTCAAATTCATTGTTCTTTTTCAAAGTTGATTTGATTACTTCAAATTGACATTTTCATATGAATTTTAGAATCAAGCAGTTGATTTCTACACTGAAAAAAAAAAGCCTGATGGTTTGTTTTTTTTCTGGGACAGTGTTGAATCCCAGTCTAAGGAGAATTGACATATTAACTCTGATATCTATCTCATGAATACAGTTCACCTTTCCATTTATTTAGTTTTTTTACCCCCTATTTCTCTTAGGTGTGTTTTATAGTTGTCCATGTTCAGGTCTTTCAGATACTAATATATATATATATATATATATATATATATATATATATACCTAAGTATTTATATTTTCACTTTTATTGTAACCGATATTTCATTAAATTTTAATTTTTGATTGTTCATTGCAAGTATATAGAAATACAATTGATTTTTGGATATTGTTCTTGTAACCTGCACATTTACAAAACACACTTAATAGTTTGAGTAGCTCTTTTGAAGAAAACATTTATTTTCTACATAAAGAATCATGAAATCTCTGAATAAAGGATCTTTTACTTATCCTATATAATAAAAGGCTAATATGCAAATCAACTGAACAGCAGAATGACCAGGTGCTATGACCTACACTGACCACCAGGGAGCAGATGCTCAATTCAGGAGCTGCGCTCTGGTGGTCAGTTCACTCCCACAGGGGGAGCGCTTGCTACTCAACCAGCTCACGGCTGGCCAGTATAGTGGTGGTGGCAGGAGCCTCTCCTGCCTCCGCTGCAGGTGCGCAATAAAGAGCAAGGGGTCCTGGATTGCAAGAGGGATGCCTGACTGCCTGCTTAGGCCTGATCCCCCTAGTAGGTAGGTAGACAGATAGAAGTAGATAGAAGTAGACATAGTATATACACACACACACACCATATCGAAAAGAGGTGAAAATGAACACCCTTATCTTGTTTCTGATCTTAGGGAAAAACATTTAGATTTTTCCTATTAAGTATTTTTATGGACTGTGTTCCCCCAAAATTCATATGTTGAAATTCTAACGTCTAGTACCTCATAATGTGTAGTGGTACCTCAAGATACGAGTTTAATTCGTTATGTAACCTTGAGGCATGGGAAACTATGAGACGCTCGAGTCGCGGTAAACTGGTGGGTCGTGTGCAGCTGGCTGATCCGCGCAATTACTCCTATCTCAAATGTTGCTCGTATTTCAAAGCAAAAATCGCTCACTCGATGGCTCATATCTCAAAAATCTTGGATGTTAGGGCACTCGTATCTCGAGGTACCACTGTAATTGTATTTGAAAAATTAGATCATTAGATAGGTAATTACTACTAAATTACAATGAGGTCTTTATATGATCAGTGTTTTTATAAGAAAAGAAAATTTTAATTAGAAATATACACCCACACAGTAGAAAGACCAAGTGAAGACAAAGGGAGAAGATAGACATCTACAAAAGCAAGGATTGAGACCTCAAAATGAAACCATGCCAAGACCTTTGATATTCGTTTTAAATAATTTATATTGCTGTAGTTTCACATTTCTTATTTTTTTCTTCTGCTATTTGTAATCTGCTATTAATCCCATCTCGTGTATTTTTCATCTCATGAATTGTAGCTTTGATTTCTAAAAATTTGATTTAGTGCATTTTAATAATTTCCATGATTCTACTTAACTGTTTGAACACATGGAATTCAGATATAATAAATGTATTAGTGTCCTCATCTGCCAGTTCTAACATCTGTAAAAGTTCAGTATTAGTTGATTTATTGATGTCCTCTTCTATTTATGCCAAATTTTCTTACTTTTTGCCTTTTGTCATATAATTTTTTAATAATATCGGACATTTTGACTTTACGTCCTTGGGTGTTGAATATTTGTATTCATATAAATATCTTTGAGCTTTTTAGGGTGCCCTTGGAAGCAGTTTGATCTTTATAATTCTTGCTGTTAAGATTTATTAGGCAGAATCATAGTGCTCATGCCAATTATTCCCTAGTACTGAGGAAAGTTCTTTCTTGCTTATGATTCTTGAGATTTTTCAGTCTAATGGGAACAGACAGTATTACTGGCCCTATGTAAGCACCTGGCATTGCATTCTTTTATCCTTTTGGATGATTCTTTCTCTGGCCTTGAGTACTTTCCTCACACACATGGTCCAATCAGTACTCAGCTGAATACTGAGAGCCCTCTGGAGTTTTCTCCTTTCCAGTACTCTGTCCAGTACTCCAGCCCCCTTGGTTTCTCAGACTCTCATTTGTCTCCTCAGTTCTGTTAGTCTGCTGGGCTCCACCCACATTCTTCCTCCTTGTGCCAGCACCTGGAAAAGGCTTATGAAGTAATATTCCGGAGCAATTGTTAAGCTCTCCTTGTTTGTTTCCCATACGACAACAAGCCCTGTCCTTCACTGCCTGATGTCCAGTCTATTGAAAATCGTTGTTTTGTACATTTTTCCATTTTTCATTTGTTTCAAAGTTGAGTGTAAACCTGGCTCCTGTTATTTCACCATGGCTTGATGCAGAATGTAGGAGCTATGTAATACCGTTTGGACCTTGTTATTAGTGTTCTATATTTTTCTTTAATCAAAATATTTACTATTATTTTGGTGCTCTGTCCTGAACTAAAATGTACTTGTATCTAAATGATACATAAACAGTATTTTGTAAATTTTTATAGCTAACATTTTCTAATCCACTTAGCTTCTCTTGACCACGGAAAGTTTTATACCCTCTTCTTTCAAAATCAGCTAATAAGTTATTTTAAATGTAAGTTCCAATGATAAAAGCAAACTATTTCAAGTTATTTAAAAAATCACAATATGCTGAGCTCTAAATATTTCTGCGATATATACATCATTTACATATGCAAAATCCCTTTCAACAGAAAATAGTGTATAACATTAAGCTGATGCTAAAGACAAACACACCTTTGCAAGCTGCTGATGCACAGACCACTGTGTCATGGCCGATGATCATGGTATTCACAAGTGTAATGACATTTTCCTGACACTAATGCATTCAGAGGTAAGACTTAACCTTCATAGGCATTAGCTATGCAACTTTTAGAATTACTTTAAGAATCACTTAAAATTATCTGAAGATTTTTGACAAAGAATTACACATAAAACATCAATACAACTTACTGATCATCTTTAATACCTTATGTAATAGAATAGAAGCCAGAAGTAAAAAAGTAACTCTAAGGAAAGGCTATCAATTTTTTTCTGCTTAACTCTGTTCACTGGATATTGTTTAGAGCATGTTCCTACAAACAAGGCACTTGTAATAATGACATATTTAATTTACTGTATCTTTTCTTCATTACTTTGTGATCACACAATACATTCACCACTTTTATTTTTCTGGGCTAGCATCTTTTTCACTGGTATTTTTATCCTGTCCCTTAAATGAATGTTTAAGTGCCAGGTATATTCTGTAAATACAAAATCATAATTTTCAAAATTATTAAACTATTACTAAAAGTATCTTACTAAACATTATAACTATTTTCACCAAGTTCACACAGCTATTCCTCCCTCTCCCACACTGGTTAGAAGACTTTAAATATTTTTGGATAGCCCTCCTATGGTCTTCATATCAAGGAATATAAATATGTTTTGCTCATTTCTTTTTCTCTTTCTCTTCTTTCCTTTCTCCCCCCTGCTCCTTGCCTCTCTCTCTCTCTCTTCTATTCATCTTAAACAAATCCCAACTCCCTGTAGTTTATACTTCCTTCAGCTATTATATAATTTATGAAACCAAAGACACCTAATTGCTAAACTAAATATACCTCTGAATGTCTTAGGTGTGGCAGGGAGCTATGTTAGGGCTTTAGGCAATAGTTTTTGGCAACTACTGAATGTTAGAAATCAGTCTAAACAGGTTTTTATCATTATTACATTTTTATAGTTGCCATAGTAAAAATACAGTACAAAATCAACATATTTACAGTTCTCAAAGACACATTCTGTAAATGTCCTATTCTTGGTGCATCCTTGTGCCTGCTGTTGTAACACAGGTCACATATCTCCTACTTATGCTATATGTTGCTATCTCACTACATCTAACAACTAAAATATATAAACATATACCATTAAATAAATCAGTAGCTATTAATCAGAGTCAGAAGCAGGTAGAGATTGGGAATGTCCACTTAGATTACATATGCGCACATATTAAGTTATTTGTTTTAGCATGTCACTTAAAAGTTGTCAACTATCACTTAAAAGAAACCTAAACCTCATGTAAATACATATCTCAATTTTTATTATAGCTCATCTTTGGTAAAGTAGATTGCTTGGGATATCGGATACCCACAGATAAAAGACAATTTAAAATGTCTTATAAAAGATAATAGGGGAAATTACTCCCCCACCAAATGTTTTTAAACAGTAATTTCCTCTCTGAAAAACAGATCTATACACCAAGACTGGTATTTTTCATCTGGTACATAGCCAAATAGGTATTAACTTATTTTTTATCAGTAATAATAAAATAATTACAATTTAATGAATGGTTATTATGTGCCAGGTATCATGCTGAATGCCCTACAAAATATTATTTTATCTTATCCCTAAATAACCCGTGCAATTTACAGATCAATACCTTCATTTTATAGGAGAAAACAGGTTTAATAAAACTTTTGCTAAGTTTAGAAAAGAAGCCCTATGTTTTATGTAATACACAGATACCTGATACATTGTTATTAAATATTGAGCTCAGCTTAAAACTTAGTTACCTCACTACTTGTTAAAAATATAAAAAGTACATTTTAATTACTGTTGGCAATTATTTAAACACTCTTTTGGCAGAGAGAAAATTAAATGAGCGTAGTCAAAACTTTATGAACATTTTAAAAATTAAACACATTTCTATGTCTTTAAGAAGAAGTTTTTATCTTTTAACTAGATTTTTAACAAATAAAAAATGCAATAAATTTCCTATAACCATTACCATACTGTTTCTCTGTTATGTTATTCTTTGCACAGTTCCCCTTTTATTTTATTTTATTTTTTAAACTTTTTTATTGATTTCAGAGAGGAAGGGAGAGGGAGAGATAGTTAGAAACATCAATGATGAGAGAGAATCATTGATTGGCTGCCTCCTGCATGCCCCACTCTACTGGGGATTGAGCCAGCAATCCAGGCATGTGCCCTTGATTGGATTTGAACCTGGGACCCTTCAATCCACAGGCCAACACTCTATACACTGAGCCAAATCCACTAGGACTTCCCATTTTCCCTTTTAGAACTATTCAAGAAAATTATGTTACAACAACTATTATGTAGGAAAAGTACACATTACTAGTATTTTAATGGCTAATTAGTTCAAATCATATCTTTACTTCAAATCTAATCATAGAGCTAAATTTTTTATATGCAACTCTTTAAACTTTTCACTTAAATTGTTATTAACAGTGGGGCAAGTTGCACTGACTTTATCTGTAATTTCACAGAGGTCATTGGATTCTTTGGTACCAAAGTTTGAGAGCAATAACAAGATATCTGAAAAATGGCATGATTGAATCAATTCTGATGAGGGACATACATACAGAGCATGCGACTCTCTGGAAGGAGCTTGGCATCCAGAATCCAGAGTGGAGGCCATTTGAGGGATGGTAGTTTATATAATCTAATTAGCCAGCCCATAAGGATTACAGGATTGATCCACTGCCTATTGAGAACCTGAGAAGCTCAGTAGAGTATGAACAAGCTGAGTTCTTTTATCATACATTATAAATCTATGATGAAAATAAAACTGACAATAGACATTTTATTCAAATCAAAGAGCATGTGAGTGTGCCTAAATTTCTGCACTCACCATTCATCCAATGATGTGGCTGTGCTCGGGACACTACGTATAAGCAAAGCTCATTGCATAATGGAACGAAGGAAAGTGCCAGAATTGTAGAATTTGGGCTAGTATATTTTACTATTTCATAAGATCTTTAGAAGAAACTCAGGCTACAAATGCAGATTTTATCTCAGAGTATTTGCAAGTATTTTTTTAATTGATTTTAGGAAGTGATAGAAAAACATTGATTTGTTGTTCACTTGTTTAAGCATTCATTGATTGATTCTTGTATGTACCGACCAGAGAACGAATTCACCACCTTAGCATATAGGGATGACACTCAAACCAACTGAGTTTCCTGGCCAGGGCCTGCCAAAGATATTTAATATTTGAAAATAAAAGGCTCTGAGAGACTCAACTTTTCAAATACCCTAGACACCTCATGAAATAAACAAAAATAATAATATGGACTAGTGATGAAGATCTTGAACTCTGAGCCAAAGTGCTTAATTTGCATTTTGGCTTTATTCCTAATTAGTTGTCTGAATTTTGGAAAATTACTTTTCTGTGCCTTTTATCTTGTCTCAAATAAAAATATTAAACATAGTATCTAGCTCTTAGAGTTATTGTGATATTAAAAATATTAATAAGTGTAAATTTTTATTTTAAGTATTGGTCACAAAGTAAGCATGGGTAATTTGTTCAGATAGTTGTTTATCAACCTATCCAATTTCATGCAAATAATTATACCTAACAACTGAAAACTACATTTATTTTTCAACTGGGAAATAAATGAGAAGTCAATAAAATTCTATTTATAGAAATAGAGGATTCTGTGATACAAATGACATCACAGTTTCTCAATTTTGATCATTTTGAACTGTTTTAATTTTGTTGTTGAAGTGGAAACATGAGGATGTTTAGGAATTGTCAAGAGTCTTCATTATCTGAGAAGGTCAATTAAAACAAAACAAAATACTAATTGTGCTAAAAATAACCTAGATCCTCCAAGATGATCCAGTATTCCTGGAATTGTAGAAGTGAGCATATGAATGCTAGAACTGTGCTAAAATATTGATTACTGTGGGTATATTGGACAATGTTTTGACCCAAATGAGGAGGGACATAATTAACATTTATTGAGTTTGTAAGGTGTGGTAGGTTTTCTGTGGTTTCTGTAGATAGGATATTTCCTTTTAATGTTTAAAACAGCCCTTTAAGATTATTGTCCCTGTGTGATAGCTAAGGAAACAGAAACCTAGAGGTTTTACAACTAACAGACTTGGGCTAGGCTTATCTGTCCACTAACTCAATTCTCTTTTGGCTATTGCCTGATGCCTTTATACTGTTTCATAAGACAGAATTGAGATTTGCCACATGGCTTTAAAGACTATTTCTGTTAATACCAGTGTTTCAGATTACTTCTCAAAACTGGTAACTTTTACAAATGATTAAAACTATTTTTTTCAACAAATAAGTTTTACTAAACTGCTTTTAAATATATTTTATATTTATATTAACACTAAAATTTATATTCTTGAGCTGATACAATGGGTAACAATAGTAATCAACAGAAAATCAAATGTATCTATTTTAAGTTTTAAAAATGAAAAATTCGTATTAGAGATAATTCAGCAGGATATAAGAAATAAAATAAAAGAGGGCAATGTAAAAGAAAACAGGGCCAATCAACATAAACAGGTTAAGATCTGTATAAAAGCTCACTCGTATATCTAAATGGTAGAAATTTGAGGAGATAATTTGGTACTTTTCTATTATTATCTACACAGGCAGCTAACCTGAGTTCATGTCCAAAAGGTGAAAATGTGGATCATAAAATACTCTTTGGGATAAGACAAGAACTTGTGGAAGGTGAATTATACTTTGATCATATTACATATGTTGTGTATCTACAGATCAGCCTCTAGCAACTTCAAGTGTCCAGAATGCTCCAAACTTCAAAGTACCCACCGTTCAAAGACACCCCAACCTTTATCATGGCCCCACTTCAATCACAAATGAAACAACACAAATGTACCAACCTTGAACAGAAAGTTTCAATGGAAATAAAAGGGCTTAGAGATAGTAAATGGTAGCTCATGATTGTCTGATCAGAAGGAAAAGAGCATGCCAATTGCCTAGTGATGTCTGTAAACAGTCAGCTGTTTTGAGCTACAGTGAAGACTGGAGAAGTGGCCAAAATTGAAAGAATGGCAGAGAGAAAACAGATGGAGGTGGATGTAGGGGCAGCAGAAATGAAAGCACTATCTGGGCAATAAAGACACCCAGCACTAAAAACAGAGAGGGGTCATTTTTAAAGGTTCAGCATAGACTGTCAAATATTAATCTTGGTATAATGAAGTTGGGATATCCATAGAAAATCTTCATTAATTTTAAGCCTGTATAGAAATATCAACCTCAGTATTTTATAAAAAAATATATTTTTTATTTATTTCAGAGAAGAGAGAGAGAAACATGATGAGAGAGAATCATTGATCAGCTACCTCTTGCATGCCCTTTACTGTGGACAGAGCCCAAAACCCGAGCTTGTACCCTGACCAGGAATTGAACCATGACTTCCTGATTCATAGGTCAATGCCCAAACACTGAGCCACATTGGATGGGCTCAACCTTAATCTTAAGAGAAAATTCCTACTTTAATAATCACAAATAACACAGATTTATCAGTATTACCACCAAACTGCAACTTGCTTTATAAGGTTTTCATGTCAGGAAGGTAAACCAACAAATCATTAGACAACTACAAATATGGTCAATAAAAAGAAGGAAAGAATTCAACAAGAGACTTGTACTGCTTTGAATATTATCACCCCAGAATTCATGTCCACTTAGAATCTCAGAAGTTGACTTTATTTGGAAATAGGATTTGTGCAGATGTAATTAGTTTAGATATGGTCATACTAGTGTAAGGTGGTCCCTAAATAGAATGACAGTTACCCTTATAAGAAGACCATATGGAGAAGCATATACATACATACAAGAAAGAGAGTCATATGATGATGGAAGAGGCAGAGATTGGAGTAATGCTTTAGAAAGCCAAGGAACACCAAGGATTGAGGGCAAACACCAAAAACTATGGAGAGACAAAAAAGGGTTCTGAGCCTTTAGAGGGATCATGCCCCCTCTGACACCTTAATTCAGACACCTAGCCTCCAGAACTGTGAAAGAATACATTTGTAAATTTTTAAGCTATCTAGGTGTAGTGTTTTGTTACAGCAGCCTTTGGAAATTAATATAGGCTCCACATTAAATGGGAGGGTAATGGGAGACCTCTGAAAATGATAGGTAAATGTGAGAAGAGAGGTTTTGTAGGCCAAGGAAACACAGTCCCAGAATAGAGAAGAGCTTGTTAGATTCAAGAAGCTGTATGATTTTGAAGCAGAAATTTTTAGGGGTGAAAAAGACAGGTTTAGGAAATTTTAGAAATTAAGGAGACCAGGGAAGAAGCACGAGGCTGCAGAGCAGCAGACGGTATATTTCCATAGAATAGAGGAGCTGAAAAGCTGAAACAGGTACATTTCTGTAGAATGAGGGAGCTGGAAACAGCAGAAGGTCTATATTTACAAAATAAAAGGAAAGAAACCCTTCATTGAAAGGATATAAGAAAACAGTAAGGAAGGAGGGGAGGAAAAACCTCCCACATCCCATGTGCAGGTCTACCTTTGAGCTCAGAAGTTACTATAGTAACCAGTCCAAAAAAATAGTGACCAATCAGAGGGAATATCAAGGCACAAAGATCTACAGACTTTATGAACCATGGAAACAAAGACTCAGTGAGATTCTTTTCCACTCCTCAGGTGGGAGTCTGTACTTGTCTTATCTAATAAAGAGGGAATATGCTAATTGACCCTTACACCCTTGCAAAGATGGTGGTGCCCACAGCCAATAAGGAGGGAATATGCTAATTGGCTACCCCATCCTCAAAGATGGTGGCACCCACAGCCAATAAGGAGGGAATATACTAATTGACTGGCCTGCCCTCAAAGATGGCGGTGCCCACAGTCAATATGGAGGGAATATGCTAATTGGCTATCCCACCCTCAAAGATGACGGTGCCCACAGCCAATAAGGAGAGAATATGCTAATTAACTGCCACATCTTCAAAGATGGTGGCGCCCATAGCCACAAGATAGTGGTGCCCAGTTCCCTCAGCGCCCTGGGGCACCTGCCTCCAGAGTCCCCCAGGGCCTCTTCATCCCCCAGGCGCCCAGGGGTGGCCTAAGGTACAAGCAAGCCTAGGCTGTTGGCTGCCCAGTTGCCCAGGGCTGGCTCAAGGAGCAGGCAAGCCTCAGATGGCATCTGCCCAGCCACTCAGGGTCGTCTGAGGCACAGGTAACCAGGGCCAGCAGAGGCTTGTGCTGTAGGCAGTGGCAGCAGCAGAGATGTGATGAGGGAGTTGTCTTCCCCTGATCACCAGGTTGCCTCCCACCCCTGAGGGCTCTCAGACTGTGAGAAGGGGCAGGCTGGGCTGAGGGACCTCCCTTCTCCAGTCCATGAATTTTCATGCACTGGGCCTCCAGTTCTTTAATAAATGTCCACCTTTGTTATGCCACCTTCGTGGTGGATTCATTCTCGACTCTACCAGACAAAGATCCTGGGAACCATCCTGCCCAAGTGAACACCCCATGTTCCAGCTGAAAAATTTCATTTCCACTTGTCTGAGGTCATTGGGCCAGAAAGGATTTGATTCTAGGTTAGGACATATACCTTCAATTCCCTGTCTGTGCACATAAGGAATCAATGTTTCTCTCTCGCACTGATGTTTTTCTCTCTGTCTCTGCCTCTTTCCCTCTCTCCCTTCCACTCTCTCTGAATATCAATGGAAAAATATTCTTGGGTGAAGATTAACAACAACAAAAAAGAATTAAATGCTACAATGAAAAAAAGGGGGGGTTGCTGAATGGATAAGAAAACAAGACCCTGACACATGTTACCTACAAGAGACTCACTTCGGATTGAAAGACACACACAGCGTGAAAATAAAGAGACAGGCAAAGATATTTCATGAAAATGAAAACAAACAAACAAGTTGGGCTAGGAATACTTATACTAGACAAAATAGCTTTTAAAACAATGGCTATAACAAGAGACAAAGAAGGACCCAACAATTCCACCTCTGAGTATTTTTTAGAAAGCCAAAATACTAATTTGCAAAGACATGGGGACACATCCATGTGTTCATTGTGGCATTGTTTATAATAATCAAGAAAGGGTAGCAACCTAAATGTCCATCAATAGATGAATGGATAAAGAAGTGGCATAAAAATACAATGTAGTATTACTCAGCCATAAAAAATAATAATAAAATCTTGCTATTTGCAACAACATGGATGGACCTTGAGGGCATTATGCTAAGTGAAGTCAGACAGAGAAAGACAAATATATATGACTTCACTTATATGTGTAATCTAAAACACAAGCAAACAAGACAGAAACACACTCATAAGTATAGAGAACATTTTGATGGTTGCCAGAGGGGAGGAAAGGTGAAGGGCTGGGTGAAAAGGAATAAGGGATTAAAAGTACAAATTGGTAGTTACAAAATAGTCATGGGAATGTGGGGTATAGCATGAGGAATATAATCAATAATATTGTAATGAATTATGTGTGGTGTCAGATGAGGGTTAGATTTGTGGAGGTGATCACTGTGTAAGTTATATGGATGTCTGGTCAAACCTAAAACTAACTAATATTGTTCGTTAACTGTAATTAAAACATAAAAATGTATTTTTAAAAATTCTGTATGGCTTCTGCTAAATGAAATGTCAAGATGCAATATTAAGTTAGCCACAGGTTTTATTTCTGATGCACCTGAATTTAGACTACTCCTATTCTACATGAGAGGATATCTGTGCTGCTGAGAATTTGGGTTAGAAAGTTTTTCCAGTTCTGTCTCCAGTCCCTGTGTGTTCAGGGGAGACCAGGCTGGCAGTGACTCCTAGAATAAAAACCATCTAGCAAATTATAAATGGCTTTGAATTGCTGCTTGGTGGTAGTAAAATCCCCAATTAATGAAACAGAACTGATTTGAATGATGAGTTTGAAACATACCAGAAGCTTCACATCTATCCTCCTGCCCATCAATTTAACGCATTCCTGAAGGTCAATCTCATTTTTAGCAATGGCTATTTGTATTATAAATTTTCATACGACTGATCATTTAATATCAATCAATTTCATTTCCTTTACTTAAGGAAATCTTTTGTGACTTTAATCCTTACTCAGGGCTATACGTGATTTCCTCTCTCTGTTGAGTTTAAGAGCAAATGTGCCTCCCGAATGCACATTCTAGAATGTTGTAAGTAGAATCATTTTGAAGTGAAGTTCTATTTGCTCTTAATAATGACATGTGCTTACAATTTTTAAAAGAACTGCTTTTATTTGGCATGATCCTGAGGAATTCTCCAGAAACAGGTTTTGTTTATATTTTGTGCTTATTTTTTTCTTAGAAAATGTTCAAAACTAAGGATGCTATTTTGCCAGCATTAACATTCTACTCTAAAGGAAGGGGGCAAATCCCATGGGGAGTGGGGGTGGGGTGTGCAAAAAGCTCTGCTGTAGCACAATTAGCTGTTTTTGTGTTTCCGTCACAGAAGAATGAGAGGTTTGTGAGAAAAGTATGCCCAGAACCACACATTCAAACGAGGGCCCCTGGATGGCCTTAACAGTGAACCTTGGAAATGAGGCACTGGCTGACTGTAACTGCCCTGGGAGCGCTCCTCCTCCCTGCGGGTCCCACCTCTTCTCTGCCGCTCATGACTAACTAGCGCTGGCTCAAACTGGCTGGCTCCAGTCTGCAGCATCCTTGCTCTCCTTCTGGGCTTTTGTTTGAGTTAGAACAGAGCCTGGCGTTTTGCTTCCATGCAGCATGTGCAATTAGTCCACAAACTGAAAGACATTATGGCATATCTTTCACAAACCAATCAATGACCTAATTATCTGAGATGATAATATTAATCTAAAGCAAATATGAGAGCTTGCTTACTGTTTATTATCTAACATATTTATATTTCATCAATTCTCCTGGGCCTGACAGTTTAATAGCTTTTATCCCTTGGCTAATCATAAGGCTTCCATATAATTGTCTGTTTGCTGTTTATGAAGTTCTGCAGAAATATTTGTATAAAGAATCTGAAAAGACTCCAAGTTCATTCGAATATCCTAACTTTTTCTGTTTTTCCACTGGACAGACAGGAACAGTAAACAGAACAATCCTGAGTCATTCAACAAAGAGAAAACTGGAAAATGTCACTGATACGGTGACATTATTTCAAGCATTGCACTGGTTTTTCAATTATTTGAATACTGAATGTGTTCCTTCTGTAACAATACTGTGGGAAGGAAAGCTATCCCAAATCAATTTTTGTTTGCAGAATAAGTATGTCATTACCAAAATTCAAAGGATATAAAAGGACAGAAATATTACATTCTGATGAAATAATAATTAACATTATTTAGTCACACCGAAGAGCTGCCACCTTATCTTAATGGCAGAGGACTAAACACTGAATTATGAGCAAAATTCTAGCCTCAGGCTTCTGTATTTCTAGGACTGGGCAAGACAGTGTATGTGTGTGAGTGTGTTGTGGAAGAAAGCAAAGGAGCAGAGAAAAGATGTGGGCAATGTGACAGCTTGGTTGACTCTTCCATTGAAGGTTTTTAGAATTCTCCTAGGTGCTAACACACACTTGACAAACTTAATGGGATCTACCAAGCTAAACCAGCCGAGGAACTGAACTTGGCTGGACAGCAGGTATCACACCCTGGAAAGTGAACCTATGCCAGCCTGCACCTCTGTTTTGTTTGGCCAGTGCAGTGTTTTTAATAATGTGAGCATGAATGCCCTAAGGCAGAGAATGTACTCCTGTGTCCCCACTGTCACCTCTTTCTCATTGCCTTAACCTTGTCTTCATTTGATTGCAGTGTGACTGGCTCCTGAAGGCTATTGAGTTGAGTCTGTGACTCCACTTCAGAAGCTGAGTCCAAGGGCCAGACCCTCCACTGGCCATGAGCTGAAGCCTACCTCCAAGCTTCTGACATGGTTCCCTTCTACATTAGGAATTTTTGTCTCAGAAGCAAATCCACTGTAACCACAGACACAGCAGTATATCCAAAATCCCAGTCTGTCTGTCACCAGTGCATATGTTTACAATTAAATGGAGCCTTTTACTGACACTCAGCCAACTCACCTGTGCATTGTCCCTTTGCCAGAAAGGAAAAACTTGGAATAAAAGTAACATCATCAACATCATGGATGACTCATATTCAGAGTAAATGCCAACTACACTGTGCTTTTTGAGTTATCTTGGGTTCTTAGAGGAAACTAGAATATGGCACAAATACTGTACTTTCCCTTCATGGACTAGGATGAACACCGAGTACATTCCTGTATGCCATAAAATAAAAGCAACTCATTTTGGATAAGACAGAATCAGATATATATCCAAGTCCTTAAAAGACAGTCAGGGGAGGGTGGTAGATTCTTTGCCGATTTACATTCCTTCCCTGAAATAGTTCTGCTAGTCTGCAAAAATGCTGGGAGCTATTTACAGAAAGTAAAAGAGTCAACAATGGCATTTTAAAGGCCAAAGGAAAATAAGAATACCAAGTTGTATGCTTGGGCAATATGTTATTGCTGAACTGCATGGAGGAGAGGGAAGGGGAGGGGAGGGGAGGAAAGATTGTCCACCTGCATGGGAAACTCTAAAATGGCACCAGTGCTGGAGGATAAGATAGATGTCTCCAATCTCTCCTGAGTTATCCGAGAAGAGATTAAAGTCTGCTTTTCATGAAGCTACACAGAGCTGATCTAATTTATGGGGCTTTTCTAAGGATCACATGAGATTAGAATGATAAAGTACTTAAACACCTGGAAATCACTACTCAAATGCTAGGTATCATAATTATTTAAAATCGGATGAAAGAAAATATGATTCTTCTACCTGTTGAACACAGTATCTAAATTTGTACTGAAAAGTTGTTTATCAATTCAAAAGTTGTTTATATAATTCCCAGGTGAACATAAGAAATATTTTTCTCTAAATT
>PVJN01022107.1:0-33845 GCA_004026805.1 Lasiurus borealis | reverse complement strand
TGATAGCCATTCTGACAGATGTAAGATGGTACCACATTGTTGTTTTGATTTGCATCTCTCTGATGATTAGTGACTTTGAGCAGGTTTCCATATGTCTCTTGGCCTTCCTTCTGTCTTCTTTTGAGAAGTGCCTATTTAGATCAGTTGCCCATTTTTTGATTGGGTTGTTTATCTTCTTTTTGTGAAATTGTATGAGTTCCCTGTAAATGTTGGAGATTAAATCCTTATCATTGATATCATTGGCAAATATGTTTTCCCATGCAGTGGGCTTTCTTATTGTTTTATTGATGGTTTCCTTTGCTGTGCAAAAGCTTTTTATTTTAAAGTAGTCAAATTTGTTTATTTTTTCTTTAGTTTCCATTGCCCGAGGAGCTGTGTTGGTGAAGAAGTTCCTTCTGCATAAGTCGGAGATTTTGCTGCTTGTGGATTCCTCTAGTATTTTTATGTTTTCCTGTCTTATGTTAAGTCCTTTATCCATTTTTATTTTATTTTTGTGTATGGTGTAAGTTGGTGGTCTAGTTTCATTTTTTTGCATGTTTCTGTCCACTTTTCTCAACACCATTTGTTGAAGAGACTGTCTTGACTCCATTGTATGTTCATGCCTCCTTTGTCAAATATTAATTGAGCATAGTGGTTTGGGTCGATTTCTGGGTTCTCTATCATATTCCATTGATCTATGTGTCTGTTCTTGTCCCAGTACCAGGCAGTTTGGAGAACAGTGGCTTTGTAATACAGCTTGAAATCTGGCATTGAGATCCCACCTACTTTGTTTTTCTTTCTAAGGATTGCTGCAGCTATTTGGGGTCTTTTTTTTATTCCAGATGAATTTTTGGAAAGTTTGTTCTAGGTCTGTGAAGTATGCCTTTGGTATTTTAATGGGGGTTGCGTTGTATTTATAAATTGCTTTGGGTATATGGACATTTTGATGATATTGATTCTCCCAATCCATGAACATGGTATGGTCTTCCATCTGTTTAAAAAAAGAGATAAAGACATAGAGTTGTGTAGTTTTCTGTGTATAGGTCTTTTACCTTCTTAGTTAAGTTTATTCCTAGCTATCTTAATATTTTAGTGTGATGGTAAATGGGATTGCTGTTTTAGTCTCTCTTTCTGTAAGTTCATTATTGGTACATAGAAATGCCAAAGTTTCTTGCTGTTAATTTTTTATCCTGCTACATTGCTGAGTTCGTTTATTAATTCTAATAATGTTTTTATTGAGTCTTTAGGGTTTTCTATATATAGTATCATGTCATCTGCAAATAAGGACAGTTTTACTTCTTCTTTTCATATTTGGATGCCTTTTATTTCTTTTTCTTGTCTGATAGCAATGGCTAATACTTCCAGCACTATGCTAAATAGGAGTGGTGAGCATGGGCATCCCTGTCTTGTTCCTGTTTTTACAGGAAATGGTTTTAGTTTTTGCCCATTGAGTATGATGTTGGCTGTGGGTTTGTCATATATAGCTTTTATTATGTTGAGGTATGATCCTTCTATTTCTACCTTCCTGAGAGTTTTTATTAAGAAAGGGTGTTGGATTTTGTCAAATGCTTTTTCTGTATTAATTGATATGACTATGTGATTTTTATCTCTCAATTTGTTTATGTGATATATCACGTTTATTGATTTGCAGATATTGTACCTTCCTTGCATCCCTGGCACAAATTCTACTTGGTCATGGTGTATGATCTTTCTGACATACTGCTGGATTTGATTTGCTAGTATTTTGTTGAGGATTTTGGCATCTATGTTCATGAGGGATATTGGTCTGTAATTCTCTTTCATTGTGTTTAATTTATTATCAAAGCACTTCTGTATATAGAAACTGTTCCATGTCCACCATTTGGTTTTCCTAAGGGAAAAATATTTGTTGTGTTCTCTTACAATTCTGCAATCTCTTCTGCGTTTATTTTTGTTCAGTTTTCTCTGTTATAGTTTATTTCTGCTTTTTATTTTATTAATTATTTTATTTATTTTTTTTTACAAAGAAGAAGGGAGAGGGATAGAGTTCAAAACATTGATGAGAGAGAAACATTGATCAGCTGCCTCCTGCACACCCCCTACCGGGGATGTGCCCACAACCAAGGTACATGCCCTTGACCAGAATCAAACCTGGGACCCTTCAGTCCCCAGGCCAACCCTCTATCCACTGAGCCAAACCAGTTAGGACTATTTCTGCTTTTTAAATAATTTATCATATTTATAAACCTTATGTATCTTATAAGCATATTCAAAGAACTAGGTTTTGTTACATGGCTCCAGTATTTTCTAATTTACTATTTCTATATTTATATTCATTATCTCATACCTTTTACATTTTAGGTAAAATATGCGTTTTCCCCCAGCATCTTTAATGGCTTGGAGATTTGAAATATTTCCTGTTTTCTAATACATCTACTTAAGGTTACATATTTCCCTCTGAGTAGTACTTAGGCTGCATCAAGCAAGTAAAGTATATCACCCTATTACTTTTATTGTTAGAAAACTTCCTTTTTTTCTAATAAATTTTTATTTTCATATTGTTACAGTTGTTCCTCTTCCCTCCCTCCATTCCACCAGTTCCCACCCCACCCTTTTCCCTTATCTCCCCCCATTGTCATCATCCATAGGTGTATGATTTTTGTCTAGTTTCTTCCCATACCCTTTCCCCCTGAGAGCTGTCAGTCCACTCTCTTTCCATCCATCTGATCCTATTATTTTCACCAGTTTATTCTGTTCATCAGACTTTTTATTCACTTGATTTTTAGGTTCATTTGTTGATAGATATGTATTTGTTGTTACTTTGTTGTTCATAATTTTTATCTTTACCTTTTTCCTCTTCTTCTTCTTAAAGAATAACCTTCAATAATTCTTAAAATACTGGTGATGAATTATTTAGCTTTTTCTTATCTGTGAAACTCTTTATCTGCCCTTCAATTCTAAATGATAACTTTGCTGGGTAGAGTAATCTTGGTTGTAGATTCATGCTATTCATCACTTTGAATATTTCTTGCCACTCCCATCTGGCCTGCATAGTTTCTGTTGAGAAATCAGCTGACAATCATATGGGTACTCTCTTGTAGGTAACTAACTGTTTTTCTCTTGCTGCCTTTAATATTCTCTCTTTGTCTTTTGCCCTTGGGCATTTTAATTATGATGTGTCTTGGTGTGTTCCTCTTTGGTTTCCTTTTGTTTGGGGTTCTCATGCTTCCTAAACTTGTAAGTTTACTTCTTTCATCAGGTGGGGGAAGTTTTCTGTCATTATTTCTTCAAATAGGTTTTGAGTATCTTGCTCTCTGTCTTCTTCTGGCACCCCCATAATTTGGGTGTTGGTACACTTGAGGTTTTTCCAGAGGCTCCTTACACTTTCTTCAAATTTTTGGATTCTTTTTGCTTTTCCGGTTGGGTTACTTTTGCTTCTTTTGTATTTCAAATCTTTGACTTGACTCTTGGGATCCTCTAGTCTGCTGTTTGGTCTCTGTATATTATTCTTTATTTCAGTCATTGTATGCTTAATTTATAATTGGTCCTTTTTCATATCCTTGAGGGTCTCATTAAATTTCTCAGGGTTTCTAGAAGATTCTTGAGTAACCTTATAACCATGGTTTTAAACTCTATGTCCAGTAGTTTGCTTTCCTCCGTTTCTTTCATTTGTGAAATATTTATTTATCTCTGCATGTTTGCTGCTTCCCTGTGTTGATAGAGTGGCTTTGTTTGCTAGGTGTCCAATAGAGCCCAGTGGCTCAGCTTCCAAATTACCTGAGGTGGACACTCTTGGTGAACCTCTTTGTGGGTTGTGTGCACAGTCTTGTTGTAGTTAAGCCTTGATTGCTGTTGGTATTACTGGGAGGAATTGGCCTCCAGGCCAATTGTCTGTGAGGATCCGTTGTATCTACAATGGGAGAACTTCTGTGCTGGAGACACCCTTATGGGGCAGGACCTGCTTCAGTGAGGCTTTGGTGCTCACTGAGTCTGCCCCCTGAGTGGGTGTCTTATGAATGTTAAAAGTTGTAATCTGGATGGTCTCACTCTGACCACTGGTTACACTGGCTCTTGGATCTCCAAGGAGGTTCAAAGTCAGCCACTGCCTGAGGTCACCCAACAGGAGCTACAGAAAGATCTACAGATTCCTCTTTATTTGTGGTTTGGAGGTGCCCAGATGAGGCCCAATTGTGAATTAATGCTGTCAGCTTTGAGTCTTCTTTTGGAGGCTCTGGGGCTCTTTGACCCAACTGCAGTATGTTAGGTTTCAGATCGCAAAGGGCCAGGCCACTCATATGCAAAAGCTTCTGTGCACAGCTTGGGTGGCATTGTAAATTGGATGGGGCAGGGTCTCAGGGAATCACCAGGATGGGGCAAACAGCAATGGCTGACCGTCAGCCTTGTCTGGAAGAGGTCCCGTGTCTCTGTGTCCCATGGCACTGTGCAAGAACAATGATCATTACAAGCACCTTTGTGAGAAACCTGCTCTCAAGTTCCACCCAATGCCAGACAGTCCAGTTTCTCCCTGTATGAGTCTGGATCCCCAGAGTCTCACCCTGAACTGGAGTTCAGAGCAGTTGGGAGCTTGTATCTCCCTCCCTATTAAAAAAGACAGTGTACTCAGTTGCCAGCCCTTTACCCCCACTCACATCCATATCTTTGCACTTCACTTCTGCACCTCTGCCCCTCCTCTGAGTCTCAGTGTGCTTTTCTCCTTCATTCTAGTTGTAGAATTTCCACTCAGCCAGCCTTCCCATGGTTCTGGATGATACCTGTTTGTCTTTTATTTGTAGATTTGAAGTGTTTGTGTGAGGCAGCACGTTCAGGTGTTTACCTATGCCGCCATCTTCAGAAAATTTTGCAAAATATATAAAACTACTAAGTGTAAATATTATTTTTGCATAGACTATGGAGAGGATGAGAGACATAATGTAATTTGGAGAAGGTTTCAGTATTTTGGCTGTTTTGTTTGTAAATTAATTATAGAAGATATTTAAACATATTTAACTACTGGTGACAGATCTGGGTTTATCTTAGGAATTTGATGAAATTTAATACTAGAAAATCTATCACTATAATTGGTCACACATGTAACAGTCAGGAATTATCTAAGAAAGAAACCATTGTAAATATTTAACACAGAGACAGTTTAATGCAGGGAATTGGTTACACAAGTGATGGAGAAACTAAACAGGATAGAGTCAGGGCACTCAATAATTAGCAACATAAATAAGTCATTCCCATCTCTAGGCTGGGAGGACAAAGATAGGATATAGTGTTACTGGGTTCAACAAGATCTAGAGCCACAATTTATCAATGTGATGGGACTGTAGCTGTGTAAAGCGTATATCCACTGATGGGGAAACCCACTGATGCAGAGGAAAAGAAAAAAAAACTGTCTGCTCCATTTTCTTACGTTCTAATCTCCTGTTGGTCCACCTGTTGGCAGAACCCAGATGGTAGCAAAATATTGGCCATCCTAAGGATTCAGCATATGTATATTATAGGGCACAGGACAAGAAAGGGATGCATCTGAAGGCAGATAAGCATACCACATTGACAGATTAAATGAGAAAAAATCATGTCAAATTGATAAAGAAAAGTGTTCAATAATGTATCCTTTCCCCATCCCAAACCTTCCCAAGTACTGGTTAGGTTAGGTACCCTTCTCAGGGCTTCTAATCCCCTTCTGTGCTCTTCCTCTCATCACAGCATTGATTTCCAAGTTGTGATTAATAGTTGAGTTGCCTATCTCCTCTATTTGACTATAAGTTCTATGATTTCAAAGACTATGCCATGTCTCCCACTGTATCTACAGTGTCTTCTTATTGCTTGGATCAGAGCATACTCTGTAAATATTTGTTGTTGAATCATTTAATTTTCCAATGCTTTTAAATTGTTAAATAAAATATGTAATTATTTTAACTTTATATTTTTTCTTAAGCTGAATATCACACAAAAGACATGATTGCACAAATGTAAACACATAAATTGATTATAGTAACTGCTTTCATCTAGTCAGATTACAGTCTTACTTGAAATAATTAGCATCAACCATTATCTCACCTAGGAACTGCATCACTCTCAATGTTTACCTATCATTGTTTTACAGACATAATTTTAGAAACCTGTAAAAGCTGGGAAGTGCAAGACTCATGGAATGTTTATGTTGATAGCCTAAAGAAAAAAGTCTTGAAAAGTTACTTTTCTTTTTCCCCACAAATTACTTTAGTAATGGAATTTTCTCAAAAAACAATGAGTAGAAAATAGAACTATTAATCTCAGCGATTGACATATTTTACCCAGGATTTAATAGAAAAATAGACAAGGCCACCGAGCCTGGGTGTCCTAAATGACCTTAGCATTACATGGCTATCTAGCTGTAAACAAATTTTCTCCATGGTATACTCTTCCAAATATTTAGATTATACAATTATAGGTTCATAGCATGGGAAAGGGACCTTGAAGGGCATCTGGTCTAGTCATCCATTTCAATTTTAGACACATTTGTTTGTAGAAAGTGCTTCATATAAAGTCCATAACTGGTTTCTGTATAATCCTTTATTTATTAGTTCTAGTTCTCCTTTATGGAATCACAAGTTTATCTAAACAACCACATGATAACCCTTGAGATGTTTAAAAATATTCATCAATTTATCAAGTCTTTCTCATCCAAAATAAACACACTCATTTTTCTCAGGGGGTTACCATATGTCATAGTGTCTAGACCTTTGTTGTCCATTATATTAAAAACTAGTCACATGTGCCTATTTAAATGTAAAGTAATTAAAATTAAAGATTTACTTATTCAATCATCATAGCAACATTTTAAGTGCTCAGTAGTCACAGGTGGCTAGTAGCTAGTGTACTAGAAAACTCTGAAAGAGACCATTTCCATCATCATTATTGCAAAAAGTATTATTGTTCAGTGCTGGTCTAGACCTTTCATTATCTTGGTATCTTCCTTCTGGAATCATTATACTTTGTGGATTTTCTCCATAGATCATTGTATTATTACTCTCTTCATCAGTGAAGCAGAAACACTAAGATACAAGTCTTCATCTGAAAATAGTGTTCTTTTCAGTGAAATGTAATGATCTATACATTTAATTTTTATTTCTAAGCCTATTGATATTTTCTTTGCAATGTTGCAGCAGTTTAAAAACCAGAAATTCTAAACTCCTTGAAGAATTCTAATAACTCCCCAAAGCAGTATTACAACATCGATATATATGCTTTTATTTTATAAGACTTTACTAACACTTAGTACTTGAGCACAGTAGTTCCTCTTCAGACATTCAGGCTATGGAATTGATATTTGTGCATATGTTACAGAGACAGGCTCTGAGGAAATACAGGTAAGTCAACTTCCCACCTTGGAAGCCAGCACTTCCCCATGTGGTGTATTATCTCTTTCCCTAACCTGCAGCTGCTGCAATCACTATTAGTGCTTCTGTTGCTGCTTGCCATCGTCACTATCCCCAATCTGAACCTGGATTCCAGTTCCACACCTTGATGGGGAGGCCAGATTACACCAAGCAGCCAACCCAACTAATCAGCATGCACCCTGCCACCCACTGAGGCTATAGTACTGAGCCTGTGCCTAGCATATTCAATTGTTCATATACATATATCATTGTCCCATCACATATCTATATATATAAAAGCCTAAGCAACCATATGACTGAACAACCAGAACAACCAGTTGACCAGTTGCTATGATGTGTATTGACCACCGGGGGGCAAACACTCAATGCAGGAGCTGTCCCCTGGTTGTCAGTGCACTCCCACAGCCAACCTCCCATAGCCAGCTAACTGCCCGTGGTCCCTCCCCATGGCCGGCCGACCCTTATTGGCCCCTGGTGCTAAACCATTTGTAGACAACTCGCTTCTGGGTTAGGGTTTCATGCATAGCAGAATGGCTCCCTCACTGAGATCTATTGAAAGTCAGCCCTTGACACAAGGATTTGTCTTGCTCCTGTTCTCTCCCTTCCCCACCAAGGTGGCGGTGTAGCGGTGAGGAGAGGATGGGGAGAGGTGGGGAACTATGCAGTGGCAGGGCGGCATTGGCGTCCAGCGTCTGTTCCTTCTGTGCCCAGCCTGGTGACCATCGCCTCCTCTCCCAACCCCTCAGGCGGCTTTTGGGTCCCGGGTTTGAATGGGGAACTTGGGATGGGCGGTGGCGGACATGGTCCCTTTACCAGGTGGGCAGAGGGCTGACTCCCTCCTTGGAGCTGGTAGCCAACCTCCCATGGTTCGCTGCTCCCCCCTCCATGCACGAATTCATACACCAAGCCTCTAGTTACTTACATAAAACAAGATAAAATTAAGATTTTCAAGATATCAAAACCAGAGCATGAAAGCACATAATGGGACTTCATGCATCTGCATAAGTCACATAGCCATGAAGATATAACTGCAATAAAATGAAATGCAATTAAATATTCACTGCCTCAGTAAATATGGGAAAGCTTATCAGGAAACTATTTAAATAGTAGAAGTAAGTGATCATGAGAATATTAGCTAGGGCAATTGTGGTAGGAATGAAAAAGAGTGAACAGATTTAAAGTGTTTTCTTTGACACTAATCAGTAGTGTATAAGAAACTCAAGTCTAACCTTTCATAAAAGGGCAAGCTAATGGTTCACTTAATCAAATTAAAGGGTATGTCTGGCCTTAGAGCTGTTGGAACTGAGATCTCAAATACCACCTGGTTGCCCTCTCTAATATTCCCATTCTCTCTCTTGGTGCCTACCCCTGTGACCAAGATGTTACACAAGAACAACTGGGTTTGATTGAGTGGAAGAAACAATTTACTTCCAAGAAGACACATATGATAACTTTTTCAAGATGGCAGTGTAACTAAACATGGTAACTTGCTGCCTCCCATAACCCCATCAAAATTACAACTAATTAATCACCATCAAACCAGTATTACATGAAATGTTGAAGGTTCTTCTTTAATAATAAGAAAAACAAGAAAAATAACAAGAATGTGAACAATAAAATGGCAATAAATACATATCTATGAATAATAGAATTTAAAAATCAAAATAAATGAACAACAAAAAAGAACAAAATAAATAAAAGAAAAAAGGAATCTAATGAACAACACAAACTGATGAATAAAATAGATCCAGCCTTAGCTGGCTTGGCTCAGTGGACAGAGAGTAACTCTGTGGACTGAAGGGTCCCAGATTCAATTCTGGTCAAGGGCACATCCTCAGTACGGGGTGTGCAGGAAGCAGCCAATCAATGATTCTGTCTCAGCATTGATGTTTCTATCTATCCCCCTTTCCCTTCCTCTCTGAAATCAATAAATATGTAAAACAATAGATCCAGAGGCATGGATACATGGAACAGACTGAGGAATCTCAGAGGGAGGGAGGCAAGAAGGGATTAACCAAAGAATGTATGTGCATAGCCCGTGGACACAGACAATAGGGTGGTGAAGGCCTGGGGTGGGGCAGGATCTGGATGGAGGAGGGCAATGAGGGAAAGAAGTGAAGAGGTGACATCTGTAATACTCTCAATAATAAAGATTAAAAAAAAAAAGAAGATGCATCTCAACAAAAGGAAGATAAACAACCCAATCAAGAAATGGGCAATGGACCTAAATTGAGACTTTTCAAAAGAAGACAGAAGGAAGGCCAAGAGACACATGAAAACATGCTCAGTCACTAATTATCCGAGAGATACAAATCAAAATGACAATGCAGTACCACCTCACACCTGTCAGAATGGCTATCATCAATAAATGACAAATGTTGGTGAGGATGTGGAGAAAAGGGAACCTTGGTGCACTGCTGGTGGGAATGCAGACTGGTGCAGCCACTGTGGAGAACAGTATGGAGTTTCCTCAAAAAACTAAAAATGTACCTCCCATTTGACCCAGTAATACCACTTCTAGGAATATATCCCAAAAAACTAGAAACAACAATCATAAAGTATATATGCACCCCTATGTTCATAGCAGCACATTTACCATAGCTAAGATTTGGAAACAGCTTAAGTGCACATCAGCAGATGAGTGGATTAAAAAACTGTGTAGTGGTACATCTACACAAGGGAATACTATGCTGCACTAAAAAAGAAGGAATTCCTACCATTTGCAACAACATGGATGGAACTGGAGAGCATTATGCTAAGTGAAATAAGCCAGTCAGAGAAAGATAAGTATCACATGATCTCACTCATTTATAGAATGTAATGAACAACATAAACTGATGAACAGAAACAGTTCCAGAGACAGAGAAACATCAATCAGACCATCCTACCTCAGAGGGAAGGTAGGGGAGGGTGAGGGTAAGGAGGAGAAATCAACCAAAGGACTTGTATGCATGCATATGGGCCCAACCAATGGACACAGACAACAAGGGGGTGAGTGTATAAGTGGGGGGGGTGAGGACTAAGGGAGGAATAAGGACACATATGTCACACCTTAATCAATAAAGAAATAAAAAAAAAAGAATCTGTTTCTCTACAATAACAAAGGCTACAAGAGAGGTTATATAAACAAAACACTGAGGTATTGCTTCACTTGCAAACAGTTCCTGACCAGACAGGGAGACAAGACAGAGAGAAGGGCACAGGGAAGGGTGGGGAGTGCAGAAAAGAGGTGGGGGAGGTCTTTTCCCAGCATATATCTACAGGCAGGAACTGGATTCATGAATGCCCAGGAGAGGCCGAGGTCAAAGCCATGTATCGAAACCGGTTTGGCTCAGTGGATAGAGTGTTGGCCTGCAGACTGAAAGGTCCCAGGTTCGATTGCAGTCAAGGGCATGTATCTTGGTTGCAAGCATGTCCCCGGTGGGGGGCATGCAGGAGGCGGCTGATCGATGTTTCTCTCTCATCGATGTTTCTAACTCTCTATCCCTCTCTCTTCCTCTCTGTAAAAAAAATCAATTAAAAAAAAAAGCCGTGTGCCAGTATGTGGGTGGTAGGGTGCCAGGAGCCTCTGTCTGCCTGACCCAGTCCCCTAGTCACTTGTTCTTCAGGCTTCAGCCCAGAGTGGGGAGGGGGGGGTCTGGGTGGGGACCAGGGCCAGCTGGGGCAACTGGCCAGAGAGGAAGGGAAGTAGTTGCTCCCTGGAGTGTGCTGTGGAAAACTGAAGCCTGTTGGGTGTGCCCATCCTATTGTCTCTGGCTGGCCTGGTCCATCCTGCCACCCTCCCCACCTGACTCCAGCCAGAGGCCCACTGGGGCCCAAGAAGGGTAGGTGCAGCAGCCAGGCTTCAAGCTTCCCTGGGGTGGGGGAGAAGGACAGATGGTACAGCTGGACTCACGTTCTTCCTAACCCCCAGCTGACTGTGCAGAGCTCAGTGGATGGGTAGGAGCCAGTAGCAGAGGGTCAGAGAAGGTTGGCACAGACAGGGTAGGGTCAGAGAAGACATCATGGTGAAGGGCAGGCAAAGGATGCACGCATGCATGCATACTTGGATGAGGCAAGGACAGTCACAGATTCTAGCAACATCGCAGCTTGTTTGGTTTCTGTCCATCAGTAGTGGGTCCATGAGCCTAGGGACTCCACATGATCCCCACCATGGTGGCTGTCCTGCAAACCTGGCAGTCCTGCCTGTGGTAAAGACTTCCCTCTCATGGATAAGTAGGTGTTCCACTTGATTTTCCACCAAGTCAGCCTTTTGGGCATTTAGTATATTTTCTTTTTCTCTTTGAACCTTTAGCTGAGATGCTTAAAGTCTACCCTGCATACATGTAATTTAGTGGCCAGTCAGAAATGGAGAGGCTGTTATTGCCCAAGACTCTGTACTCCAATTCTTTATGCTGAACACTGCATGTTTTCTATCAGGGTTTTAATCACTTAATGGTACTGCCTTCATCCTGCTCTCAGTCTGAACCCTGAAAATGAAATTTCACCCATAACTCCTTCCAAGTGTTAACTGTTACACATCTCCATCCTTGTCTTTACCTCAACCCTTTTTTTTTGTTTGTTTAATTTTCTGTTCAACTTCAATTTTTTCCCGAGTTTATCGTGGTTAAGGAGGCCCAAGTCCAGTAGGAACTACTCAGACATATCTGAAATGGAATTCCCACAGTGGTTCTTTTAAATACAAATCAGGTCATATATCACCTCTGTTATAACCCCTGCAATAGCTCCCTAAATTACTCAGAATAAAAACCAAGTGAGCTACATAACTCTATATAATCTGGCCTTCCCTATTATTTACTGCCTTCAACTCATTTTATCCTCCCCTTTCTTTACTCCATTGTATCATCATTGATTTTGTTGTTCCTTCATGATATCAGACATGTTCTCTATCCACTCCCCACCCCCCCACCGCCTCATACACCCATCTATAGTTGTTACCCAAGATATCCAGAAGGCATACTCTCACTACTTTAAATCTTGGCCTGTCACCTTTTTATTACCAAAACTTTCCACCCCAGTCTTCATAGCTCCGATTCTCCTTCTCAGGCCTTACTTTTTGTTTACTTATTATGTTTATTGCCTAGTGACTGTCTCCCTTTCATTGGTTACAAACTACAAGAAGACAGAAGCCTTTGTCTTTATTGGTTTACTAGAGGCCCAAATTCATGCACTGGTAGGGGGGCTCCTCAGCCCAGCCTGCTTCCTCTCACAGTCCAGGAGCCCTCAGGGGCTGTCCTACTGATGGCTTAGGCCCTTTCCCTGGGGAGCGGATCTAAGCTGCAGTTGATCTCCCTCTGTGGGAGGCGACTGGGCTGATCAGGGGAAGGTGCTGCCCCCATCACCCTGCTGCTGCTGCCACTGCTGGCTGCCACAGCTGCCAAGGTGTTTTCATCAACACAGACTCCAGTTTCTTTACCACAAAAAGATGAGAAACTTTCTTTAGGCATTTTCAAGATCTTTCATGAAATATAACCTTTCTTTTTTCTTTCTTTCTTTCTTTCTTTCTTTCTTTCTTTCTTTCTTTCTTTCTTTCTTTCTTTCTTCCTTCCTTCCTTCCTTCCTTCCTTCTTTCTCTTCCTTCCTTCCTTCCTTCCTTTCTTTCTTTCTTTCTTTCTTTCTTTCTTTCCCTTCCTTCCTTCCTTCCTTCCTTCCTTCCTTCCTTCCTTCCTTCCTTCCTTTTTCTTTCTTTCTTTCCTCACCTGAGGATATTTTTCTATTGATTTTTAAAGACTGTGGAAGAGAGAGGGAAAGACAGAGAGAAACATCAATGTGAGAGGGACACTTAGATTGGTTTTCTCCTGCATGAGCCCTGCCCTGGGCCCGGGCCAGGGAGGAGCCTGCAACCTAGGTACATACCCTTGATCAGAATGGAACTCAGACATTGCAGTCCACAGGTCAAGGCTCTATCCACTGAGCCAAACTGGCTAGGGCTAGGATATGACATTTCTTAGCCCCTCCAGCAGCAGACCTTCATTTTTTTTTCCTTCAGGAGTAGAAAAACCCTAGATCACCTTCTTGGATTCTTTTTAACCAAGTTACCAAGAACACTACAAGTGGCATATCAGGAGCTTAGCCAATAAGCAGTCAGAAAAGGTGTTTCCTCAGCAGCTCATGCACAGAAGCAGGACTGCCAGCAAGTCTCAGCTCTCTGGGTAATTAGGCTAATATTTTTTCCTGATACTATAGACTGCAATTATCAAATATATTTTACTAGAGGTCTGGTGCACAAAATTCGTGCAGGGGGGTGGAACCCTCAGTCCAGCCTGCACCTCTCCAATTTGGGACCCTTCAGGGGATGTCCGGCAGTTGGACATCCTTCTCATAATATGGGACCACTGGCTCCTAACCGCTTGCCTGCCTGCCAGACTGATTGCCCCCTAACTGCTCCCCTGATGGCCTGATTGGTGCCTTTATTGCTCCCCTGCCAGCCTGATAGCCCCCAACTGCCCACCTTGCTGGCCTGATCACCTACCACTGCCCTCCCCTAATGGTCTGATTGCCCCACAACTGCCCTCTCATGCCCTGACCTGCCTCCTCCACTGGGCCCTGCCTCCACTGTGCACATGGCTATATTGTGATGACCATCTTGTGATGGCCATTTTGTGACAACATTAGAGTATGATGTGTGAGGGCGTGATGATAACCTAGGTCAGTGGTCAGCAAACTCATTAGTCAACAGAGCAGCAAACAGTGGCTCGTAAACTGCATGTGGCTTGTGAGCCACAGTTTGCTGACCACTGATATAGGCTATTATTAGTGTAGATTTGATATCTCAGCCTTTTGGCTAAAATCAAGTGTAGTATCAGTTCTTATCAGTTTAAAATTTATTTTTCAGTTACAGTTGACATACAATGTTATATTAGTTTCAGGTATACAACATAGTAATTAGACAGTTTAGTAACCATCTGATATCATACATAGTTATAATATTATTGACTATATTTCTTATGTTCTACTTGATAGCATTATAACTATTTTTAATAACTGGCCATTTGTACTTCTTAATCCCTTTCACCTTTCTCATCCATCTCCACAAACCTCCCGATCAGGTAACTATCAGTTTGTTTTCAATATCTATGAGTTTGTTTCTGTTCTATTTGTTTATTTTGTGTTTTTTTTTATATTCCTCATATAAGTGAGATCATATGGTGTTTGTTTTTTTTTTCATCTGATTTATTTCATGATTTATAATAACTATTTTAAACACCATGTAGAGGAGTATTTAAAGAGCCTACCCCAAGGGGAAAGCATGTCATAATTGATTAGTGATGTCAGCCATCAGCATACAATTGGGGACATTCAAGACACATGCTAATCTTATATGTCATGGGAATAAGAACAGAAGACATAAGGAGAGGGATAGAGAGAGGGGATTAAAAGGTGAGAATCACTGTATTTCTTTAACCTGAGTATTCTGTGCTCACTGATTTTTAGATAACTGTATTCTTTCTCCAACATACCCCATGGTCCTGAACACAGTGCCAAGAGTTGAGGGTAGGGAAGCAAGGAGGAGATAGGAGTATATACTCTTACTGGAAGTATCCTCCTACTTAGAATTCAAACTTTAAAAGGTTTTTTTTTTTTGGCCCTGACCATAGGCCTGTGGACTGGAGGGTCCCGGGTTCGATTCCCATCAAGGGCATGTACCTTGGTTGTGGGCACATCCCCAGTGGGAGGTGTGCAAGAGGCAGCTGATCAATGTTTCTCTCTCATCAATGTTTCTAGCTCTCTGTCCCTCTTCTTTCCTCTCTGTAAAAAGTCTATGTATATATGAAGGTTTTCCTTTTTTTAAAGTACTCTGATACTTCCTGTGTAGCACAATGAAATATAATTTACCACCAATCAAAGCAAACTAATTTGGAATATTACTATTTAAACACTTCATACTCAATATTATTTGCATGAAATATGCATAAGTATATAATTCATGAAACTTTATAAAAACATTTTTTTGTACTTATCAATACCCCTAGTAGACAGCTATTTGCTATTTAGGATGTTTCCCTGGGAGGTGTGATCCAGTTTTCATTCCTGAAGGGTCTGAGCTTACAGTTGCCTTACTTGTATACTTTCAGTAGTGGGCTATATTGCTTTACCCCTGGGCATTGCAGAACAACAGGATAACCCAGGAGATTCCCACAAGCTCACTGTACACTCTTCTCTGCTCCACCATGTAGCAGCACTCTTATTCTCTTATATAATGTCAGTCACTCAAAATAAAAACACAGCTTGATTTTTTAACCTAATTGCCTACTGGGCCCCCATTGGCCAGGTGCCAAATTTAACTTCCAGTCACTAAAGGCACAAGTAAGTTACGTGAACAGAATGGTAACCATCTTAATCTGCCTGCAACCATACTGCTGTTTCCCTCAACCTGCACCTATGATCTCTTGGTACTTTTCCTATGAACAGTAAGTAAAGGGAAATTTTTAAGCCTACATTGTATATTTGTAGATACTTTTCCCAATCAAAGTGATCCTTGGAGTATTACAATCTCTCTTGGACCTGCTCTCCCTCTTCTTAAGACCTCCCTGGTATTATCTGCTCCTCACATGTTGTCTCTTCTATGGATTTTAGACTCTGAATTGTGGTACTGAAGGCCTGCTTTTTTCCATTTTTTTTTCTATCTCAGATCCTGACTCCTAACCATATTAGTCTTAGTTCATTGTATATTATTGAAATTTGATTGGAACCATCCTATCCCTTAGCCTGTTCTAGCTAACAGTATACTCTGAACACTAACAAGTTAGAAAGGCTTTTTGCTGTACTTTCCTGGTTCCTAAAAACTATATCACAACTAATTCGATTAACTATTTAATATTACAGTGGTTTATCCTTTATTTTCTGCTAACCACTCACTATTTGTGAAGCAAACATTTCGGGTTAAAAGATATTGAATACTTAAGAGTTATTCATCATCTGTTATTAGTGAGCAATTTATTCTCAAGGTGATTTGTTAAGGCCCAGATTAATTATAGAATCAGGTCTGCAAATAATTTACATGGAAGAAGCATAAAAGTGTTCTTGTCTTTTTTCCAAATATAAACATTCTTGATAATATGGACATTCATCCTAATTAATTAGTCAAAAGCTGCATTGTATAGAAATAGCAATGCTTTGTATCCCAGAAAAAGTACTGTTTGTACTTAATACATAATAATTATATCCTCATTGTCAGTAATCAAAAAACTGTTTGTATAGAACAGATTAATGGTTTCTCGCAGCTGAATAAGAATCAAAATAATTAGCACAGTGTTATGAAATTTCTCTTTAGAGACAAGCTATTTTTAACTCTCTATCATTGCAAATATCCTATGATATCCTACAATAAATAAATAAATAAATAAATAAATAAATAAATAAATAAATAAGAAAGAATGAAAACTGCCATTAACAGTTCTAACTACTTATTCTGAATAAGAATGAAAGATGCTTGGGCTGGGAAAAACAATAGACCAAAACATTCACTCAAGCCACTGTGTAGATAAAGTGTACCAGCAAAGTGCACAAACCACAAATGCATGTCTTGAAGAGCAGGGATTCCCTAGGTTAAAAAACATTGTCAGGAAGTCCTGCCTAAATGAAGAAGATACAAGAATTCTTAACAACAATTTAGAAAGTACTGAGTCAACCTGTTATCCCAGAAAGAATAGAGTCCATTGCTTTCCCATCTCTGAAGGTAAAAGTCAATTGACTGTAAACAGGCTATTCACGCCTAAATATTTATTATTTACCTACTTCTAAATAATTTAGTATCATTAAAAGAGTAATGAAGGCACAGAACTCAACTAAATGAAGGCAGTGTTCATCTGAATATTGGTTCAAATAAATATACACCATTTCAAAATAGGGTTACAACAATGAATCTATCAATTAAGTGATATTTATTTTAAATATATTTTATTGATTTCAGAGATGAAGAGAAAGAGAGAGAGAGAGAGAGAGAGAGAGAGAGAGAGAGAGAGAGAGAAAGAGAGAGAGAGAAAAGACCAATGATGAGAATCACTGATAGGCTCCCTCCTGCATGCCCCTCACTGGGGATTGAGCCCAGCACCCAGGCAAGTGCCCTGACCAGGAATCGAACAGTGACTTCCAGGTTCATAAGTCGATGCTCAACCACTGAGCAACACCGGCCGGGCTAAGTGATATTTTTAAAATGCCATCACCAACCAATAAGAGAGCAGAAATTCCAAGATCCATGAAGCAGTTCTATACTGAAATTTATTTTGTACACATGGTACATTACAGATTACTTTTGTGAAACATGGCCAAGGTAGACAGACTTAGAAAACACAAATTGTAATTTTGTTGCTGTGGAAAGTAGTGGATTCTATAACCATAGGTGCAAACCAAAGGATTATCTAGAAATGCATTTCCAGATGTTTGCAGACCAACTCCACTTGTATACCCATATGTTTCTTCAATTCAATATGTCCAGACTAGGCTCATTGTTTCTCCCCTCCTTTGCCAAAAATAAAACAAAGCAAAACAAATACATATTTTAAACAAACTGCTCTTGCTCTCCCTTTCTTATTTGGACAAACAGTGCCAATATTTGTCCTGGGAGTAATGAGCGATACCTCTCTTTCTCTTACTGCCTGTATTCAATCTGTCACCATGTCCTTGTAATTTGGCCTACAAAATAGCTAAAATCTGTCATGTTTCTCCATCATAATCAACCAAGTTCATTATTATCTTAATGGGGACAGAAATAGAATGTTGGGGACCAGCTATAATTGTAAGAAATATTAACCATGCTCTGTTTACCATAGTTGTTTTGTTCTGATTAAAGAAGGCACATTCTAACCTGGCTGGGAGTTGCACACAGGACCTGGGAGCTCACCTGGAAATGTAGCCCATTCTCCTTATCAGGGAGCCGCCTATTATCCCGGAAGGATTAACAACCTTGTTATAGATTCCAGAGGCACTAGTCTTTTGTATATCACTAGATCTTTGAAGACCTCCAGCCTTTGCATGCCTACAGGCCTTCACAAATTTCCAGATTCTATTACCTGTAAACTGCCCATTTTGCCTAACCCTTTGCTACTTCCCCTTGTAATCTTTGTCCTTCTACCCAATATAAACAGCTGACTATGGTGGGGGGCGGAACAGATTTTTGTGGACGACCAGCTGCTCCCTCATATTGCCGGCAGTATTGGAATAAACATATATGATTCAACCCTGTCTCTGCTTAATTGGCTGGAGTAGTGACAACCAGCAAAGACCCATTGATCTCTCATGGTCAAATTTGGGACAAGGGGGTAGCTGGGTAGTACAGAATTTTATCAAATCATACATTTCCATTCAAATCAACAACTCCATCAACTCAAATGAAATGAAAAGTTTAAACCAGTTACAATAAAAGTTATTAATAGTGAAATCTAAAAGACATCCAAAGAACCAATGATGTCCAGGGCTGAATAACTATATCCCAGTTAAAATGCGTAGGTTTGGGGTCACCATTGACATAACAGGTCAAATTCAAGTAATTTGAAATACCCCAGCATGTTAAATTATGACTTGGGTACAGTCATCTATGAAGTAACATCCAGGTCTCTATTTCTGACTAAGACCCTTAATCTGTAACCATATAATGGTCACAATATTTGACTAATTAAATGCAGCACATCAGAGATGGTAACTCTGCTCTCCTAGTTGGGTAAGTAATTTTGCAAATCTAGTATGGTTGCCAGATAAAATATAGGATACCCAATTACATTGCACTTCAGTTTCTAAAAAGTTATTAGTTGTTCCTCTAAAATTCAAATTTAACTAGGTATCATATTTTATTAGCTAATTTTGGCAATCTAAATAGTCTGTAAGATATAGACATCTATAATAATAAAAGTGTAATAATAAAAGTGTAGTATGCTAATTAGATCAGGCAGCCAAATGACCTTCTGGATGTCCATCCAGACCAACTTCCGAACAAAAGCCAGGCTGCAGGGCCCAGACAAGCCTCCACAGATGTGAGGGCCAGGCCCCTTGCATGAATTTCGTGCATTGGGCCTCTAGTAAGTATATAAATTCCAAAGCAAATCAAACCCTCATCAGATTGTTTTCGTTTTAGGAACATATTTTGTTATTATCATGATAATCTGTGTTTGTAGTTTAAGGGATTTGAAACATTTAATACAAGTTGACAGATTAGAGTTCTTAACATTATATCTTTAAATTTTAAATGTTTAATTATTATTCAACTACTGAAATAGGTAAGGTAATTTTATGTGAATTTGAATGCTTATCAAAATGTAATTTATCACCAGTATAATGTTGGTTAGCTAAATTTATAGGCATTGCTATAGGGTTTAGGAATTGTTAAGTATTAAGATTACCCTGTCAGGCATTTGAATGTTTATGGGAATCACATTTATTAAATTTATTAAATAAAAAAAGAAAACTTACCTCCACCACCTTGAGCTTGAATTTTCTACTACTTAAAACAATTATTAAATGTCTAAGTATATTTAGGGTAAAAAATTAAGAAAAATTCAGTCTCTTTCTTCCTGTGTTTCTCTTTTGCCCTTATACTACTACTTATAAAACTTCAGACATCAGGTATATGGGTTCCCACACACCAAAGCAAGCAATTCTCCAACACCAGTTCAACTCAATTCTGACACTGTCTACTCAGAGATAGCATCAGATTTCACAAGTGCTCAGACCACAAGATTGCCCCCATTACTTCAGATGCCAATTGCAAGTCCCAGGTTGTCACCCTTGCTTTTGCCTGGTCAATTAAGGTCCCAACAACACATTCCTTGGGTTCTATTAATTTGCCACAGCATTCACAGAACTCAGGGGAATCAATTTACTTACCTGATTGCTGGCTTCTTACAAAGGATATTAGTGGGTGTGAATCAACAGCCAGATGAAGGAAGAAATACATAGGGTGAAGTCCTGTAAAAAGGAGCAAGGAGCATCTGTCCCAATTGAGTTTGGGGCTCAGTAGAGAACCCTTCTGACTCACCAACCAGAAAGGTCTCTGAAATCTCTCCTTTGGGTTTTTATGGAGGCTTCATTATATAGGCATGATTGATTAACCCAATCTTCAGCCCTTCTTCCCTCCCAGGAGCTCAGGGAATGGGACTAAATGTTCCAACCCTCTATTTACAGGCTTGGTTCTCTTGGGAACCAGCCCCCACTCTTAGGTTATGGAGGAGCTTTCCAAAAGTCACTCATTGACGTAACAAAAGACACCTTTGTTGTTCTCATCACTTAGAAAAGGTCAAGTATTTTAGGAGCTCTGTGCCAGAAACACAGAGGAAGACCAAATATATATTTCTTAGTACAAATCACAATATCACTATCCTTCTTTAGCATGCTGTTTAAAGATGGGTTGTATCAAACCAAAAGTAAACCAAAAATGAATGAGACCTGAGGTCCAGGAAACTGGGAATCAACACAAGAAAGAGGTGAAGAAAATTCCCCCATACAATGGTGAAGGAAAGCCCCCAGGATGGCAGTTGGAATCGGCTTAGAGAACCACCAGTCCACATTGGAGTGAGGAATGAGTACAGGACCAACAATTGTAGGGAGAAGAGTGGGCTAATAGAATACCTGCTATTGCCACAAGGTGCTTTGGCTGTCTGCTCCAGGGAAAATTTACAGAGCAGTAGATAAAAAAGAAGCAGCAAACAAGGGAATTACCTATACTAATAAAAGGGCAATATGCCAATTAGACCAGACATCTTTTGTCCTTCCAAACAAAGCCACAGTGGCAGGGGCCGAGGCAGAGGCGGTTAGGGACAATCAGGCCAGCAGGCAGAGGTGGTTAAGGGAGATTAGGCCAGCAGGCAGAGGCAGTTAGGGGAGATTAGGCCAGCAGGCAGAGGCAGTTAGGGGCAATCAGGCAGGCAGGTGGGTGAGTGGTTAAGAGCCAGTGGCCCCGAATTGTGAGAGAGATCTGACTGGGATTGGGCCTAAATTGGCAGTTGGATGAGAGGTCCCAGATTGGAGAGGGTTCAGGCCAGGCTAAGCCCCAAACCCCATGCATGAATTCCATGCATTTGGCCTCTAGTTAACTCTATAAAAAGTAAAATTGTACATTTTTAATTGTCATGATATACTTATATGGTTGAGCTATATAGAATATTTATTTAACCCAAATAATCTTTGCATAGATATATTAATTGTAAAATTACAATATAACTCGTGTACTATAGACTTAGAGAACTATGAGAAAAATAAATGTTTTCCATGGTTGCAACTTAATGGATAATGTCTTAAATGTAAAAAATAAGAAATAGCTATAGAAGCATCATATTAAGAAACTAGAGTCCTCGTGGACAAAATTTGTGCACTGGTGGTGGGGGCGGTCCCTAGGCCCAGCTTCCACCTTCTTGCATTCTGGGACCCCTCAGGGGATGTCCAACTGCCAGCCTGTGGGGAATGGGCCTAAGCCAGCAGGTGTACACCCCTCTTGCACTCCTGGATCTTTTGCTCCTTACCACTTGCCTGTTCACTGCTTTTTATATCTCAGCTTGCTGCTCGTGTGAGAGTGCACTAACCACCAGGGAGCAGCTCCTGCACTGATCATCTGCCCCCTTGTGGTCAGTACACATCATAGTTTTGGTTGTTCCACCATAAGAGTCACTTAGGCTTTTATTATATAAACTAGAAACCCAGTGCATGAAGTTCACGCATGAGGGTGTCCCTCAGCCCGGCCTGCACCCTCTCCAATCCAGGACCCTTTGGGGGATGTCAGACAGCCTTGAAGGATGTTGGATATTCCTCTTACAATCCAGGACCACTAGCTCCTAACAGCTCACTTGCCTGCTGGCCTGATCCCCATAACTGCTCTCCTCTGCCAGCCTGATCCCCCTGATTATTTTTCCCTGCTGGCCTGATTCCTCTGCCAACCTAGTCATCCCTAACCACCTCAGCCTGAGGTCCCCACAATGGCTTTGTCTAGAAGAACATCTGGAAGATCATCTGGAAGATGTTTAGTCAAATTAGCATATTAACCTTTTATTAGTATAGATATGGAAATAGATACCAGGCCAGGAAAAAATGCTGAAAGAAATACAAGTGTTTGTTTCTGGATGACAGGACAGAGATGAAGGTAATGAAACACCTGTTGTTCTTTTCAAGAACACCTGTTGTTCTTTTCAAGACTTGTTATACAATTTAGAATTTTAAATATGTGATCTAATATCCGATTTTAAAAAGGAATTTTATCAAATAAAATGAGTACCTAACATTGTGCAAAGCCACCTTTTACTGCCTGATAAATAATGGACATTTCCCCTAACATAGTGAGCTACATGAACCTTGCCTATTTCCTCTACTACCAAAAGAACCACCTAATGACTATGATTGGAAACTTCAGTGTAAATTCTGACTCTACCAGGTACTGACAACAAGACCTTAGACAATGGACTTCATCTCTTCCAGACTCTGTTTCTTCAGATGTAAAATGAAGATAACAGTATCAATCTTAAAGTTTTGTTATGAGGAATTAATGAGTTACTAGTGAAAGCAAAGGCAATTATTCCATGCTCCTCTTAAAAGACCTCAAAATCTTTAAAATGAAGTCATACTCCATCAAGGAACTCCACAATCTATACTTGGCCCTCTTTTTGCTTTTTATTTTAACTGTTTCTCCCACTACAGTCCTACAGGCATTTTCCAATGCAGCTATATCAGATTATTCACTATTCCCCAGGTGCTTTCACTTATCTTTTTGTTTGTTAACCCAGCACCTAGAATCCTTTTTTCCACTCCTGTCTGATCCCCCCCCCCTACCCTTACCTCACCAAATCCACCTACAACAAATCTTGCTCATTCCTCATTGCCCAGCTCAAATCATACTTCCTTTTGCAGACTTCACCAGTCTTAAGTTATCTAACTTAAATACTTTCATTGGGCTCTGTAACTCTACTGTTACCACAGTTCTTTGTACATATCTGCTGCTCTATACAGACTAGTGCTTTTGGAGAGTGGATCAGAATTACCTGGAGTTCTTGGTAGCAATTCGAACTCTAGAGCTCTACCCTATGGGAACAGAAGCTCTACAGATGAGTGCTAAAAATTTGACATTTTTTACAAGTTCTCTAGGTGATTCTTAGGCCTACTAAAGTTCCAGAAAATTTCCACTAGACCGAGACATCTTTAAAGAGATTCACGTCCCATTCTTTGTGGAGTCTTTCTTCCTCTATATCTGTTGCCCAGGATTTAGTAGCCATTTGATAAAAGTTTTAAACATTAATTTAATGTGGGCACAAGCTGGTCTTGAAACAGAAGCTATAGCTGCAAATCGCAAGAATTTTGTAATACCATCCACAACTTAGTTTTCAGTAAGTAATACTTTAAAGGCAAAGGAAAGCAAACATACATCTTAAGGATATCATAATACATAATTACTCTTCTTTCCACTTTTCCAAGTGCACTATTGAGTTTTCAGAATCTATATATATAAAAGCCTAAGCAACTGTTATGACCGAACAACCAGTCAACCAGTTGCTATGATGTGCACTGGCCACCAGAAGGTAGACTTTCAACACAAGAGCTGCACACTGGTGGTCAGTTTGCTCCCACAGCCAACTTCCCAGGGACAGCCACCCTCCTGTGGTCCTTCCCCCAGCTAGCAGGGTGGTCAGTGCACTCCCATGGACAGCCAACCGCCCATGGTTTCTCCCCTTGTCTAGTAGGCCCCAATCAGGACTGAGCAAGATGGCCCCAAATTCCAGCCAGGCCAAGGGACCCCCACCCAGGCACAGATTTGTGCACCAGGCCTCTAGTTGTATAATAGAAAGTATAGCTTTTAATATGTACAACACCAAAAAATGAACTGTATGTTGCAATTCTTAATAAGAATAATGTTCTTACCCTTCGTCCCTGCTTTTAATGTCTGTATACTATACATAATAATCTGATCTCCTTAATTTACAGAAATTAAAATGATCTCAAATTAGATTTCCTAGAGCACTGTTCCAAATAAATAACTTTAAAATATAATGCAGAATCTTAGTCACAAATCATGTCACTGTTGCCACTTGCAGGTTCTGCACCTTCCTAAAAAATTACCCTTTGTAAATAATTTCCCCCCAATGGAGTCAGAGTTTGTATAACTGCAACCATCTGTGTTTTTAATAGCCAGAATAACACCAAAAGGTAACATCTATATATAATGAAGGAATATAAAAACATAAAAACCAGCAGGGCCTGAAGCTAGTTAAAAGTTAATCAGGACAAGTCAGCCAAATACCAGGAACTTGTGCAAAGCTAAGAACAATGTTTGGGCGTCAGCAGGCTTAGCTGTCTTACCTGCTCAGACACCGCAGCGGAAATAAGCTTAACTGTCTTACCGGCTCAGACACTGCGGCGGAAATTTCCCGGGTTGTGTAATGAAAAGCCACTATCCCCTGGAGTGTATTTAACCTACGCTTAAACCTTGCTTCGTGGCCCACAACCTCTACTCTGTGTTCAGAGTACGTTGCGGGTCCTGGCATGCCAGTACTAATAAACCCTTTGCTTTTTGCATGAGAACGATTCTTGGTGCTTTGTGAGTGCGGCCAGTGTTCCAGGCGTTACAATAACAGGTGTACCAGTTGATAAGGAAGATTTTTTTCAATAGATGGAGTTACACATATGTTGATATATATGCAATTTGATATGTATGCTATTTTGTTGAATTGACAACAAGCTTCAAAACTTCATATGTCAAGTTTTCTGGAGGTATTAACATCATATGTATTTTTATGCTTAAAAATGTTGAATTTTGTGCCAAAAAAAAGCATTTGCAGGAAGTTTTAATTCATTATTTTATTTTGAAGAAAAGTGCTGCTGATAGTTATCATATACTTTGATGAATATGCTTCATCTCAAGATACTTGTGAATACTGGTTAAAACACTTTAAAAGTGATGGTTTCTATGTGAAAGAAAAAGAACAAAGAACATCCAGGTCGATGGAAAAAGTTTGAAGGCCAACAATTACAAGCATTATTGGATGAAGATGCATGTCAAAAAAACAACTTGCAGAAAGATTAAATGTTGCTTAGTAAACAATTTCTGATCATTTACACACAATGGGAAAGGTTTTAAAGGAAGGAAAATGGGTGCCACATCAACTGAATGAAAGACAAACAGAAAACTGAAAAGTCATCAGTAAAAAAAAATCCATCAAAGGCATAAAAGAAAGTCTTTTTTGCATCAAATAGTGACTGGCAATGAAAAGTGGATTTATTTTGAGAATCCCAAGTGCACAAAATCATGGATTGGTCCAGGTCAACCATCAACATGGACTGCAAGGCCAAATCATTTCGGAAAGAAGACAATGAATGCTCTGCGTTTGCTGGGATCAGGAGGTGTGGTGTATTATGAGGTTCTAAAACCAGGTGAAACCATTAGTACTGATTGCTACTGGCATAAATAATTAATTTGAATCATGTTTTGATCTTAAAATGATCAGAATGGGCCAGAAGACACGGCAAAGTAATTTTGCTTCATGAAAACACACCATCACACACTTCAAAACCAGTTAAAGACACGTTAAAAGATATTGCCTGGGAAGTATTAATCCACCTGCTGTATTCACCAGAACTTGCTCCTTCAGATTATCACTTGTTCCAATCGATGGCACATGCACTTTCTGAGAAGCAATTCAAAAGGTACAAAGAAGTGGTAAATTGGGTCTCTGAATGGTTTCCCTCAAAACAAAACAAGTTCTATTGGGATGGTATCCATAAATTACCTGAAAGATGGGAGAAATGTGTAGCTAGTAATGGACATTACTTTGAATGTTTCTCTTGAAATTACCATGTTTTCTTTGATTATAAAATCTACATCATTAACTGGTACACCTGGTAGAAAAAGCCAGTGACTGTAAATCCATAATGACCCATAATGACTGGTCTCTATGATGTCCAGTGTGTCCAGCAAACTGGTAGGGTCAGGGGGTGGGGCCACAGGAGATTGGCCGGCCTGCCCCTGATCAGACTCTCTCACCTCCCACCCTGATCAAGGGTGGAGCTGGCCAGCTAAACACTCCCTTTTCCTTCCCCCTGGCTGGCCCACCCCTGATCACCCACAGCCCCTTCCCCTGGCCAGTCCTCATCACCCCCCCACACACACCCCAATAGGGGTCAGGGCTGGCCGGCCAACCACCCATGGCCCCTCCCCCAGGCTGCTGACCCCTGATTGGCACCCCCACCCCCCACAGCTCCTCCCCATGAACACCCCACCCCCAATGGGCCTCTCAACCCCAATCAAGGGCAGGGCCCACTGGCCAATCACCTGTGGTCCCACCCCTTAGCTGGCCTGACCCTGATTGGGCCCTGATCGAGGTGGGCCAGCCGCCCTGTCCAACCTCCTGCCATCTCCTACTCCCAACAGGTCCAGCCCCGATCTGCCCCAATTGGGACTAGGCCAGCTGAACCCCACCTGTGCAGGAATTTGTGCACTGGGCCCCCAGTAACACATAAGAGGCTTCCTTCTCATCCTTAGTGCAAAGCAGTTTTAAGCACTTTATATTTTAAATTAAATACTTTATCATTAAATTTGAGCATATAATTTTATATTTCTATACTGTATAACTCTCACATATATCACTACATTTGGTCATCAAACCATCCTGTGAGGCTAATAAACTGCTATTATTAATTCAGTGTTACAAATGAAGAAAATGGACTTCAGGGTAGCCCAAGGCACACCATGAAAGCTTAAATTCAAATCTTCTGAAACTATAAAGCATGTTCATTTGACCATATTGGAGTTTCTCAGGACTGCCACCATTATGACATATGTCCTTAAAATGTAACTACCCACTTGACCCCACCAACTCCAAGTGGTGTGACTGATCATGTACAGACAAACTGGCCTTTCCAATTCTTCACAGGCGCCTTTCAGAGATGATGAGATCCTACAGTACAGGCAGCATCTACTTCACATACATACAAAGCCAGGCCAGCCTAGACTCCCTATGGGAAAATGTTGACAGTAAATCTGCAACATTTTTCCTTATTTTTCAATTACATTTAGCATGTAATATTATATTAGTTTCAGGTGCACAGCATAGTAATTATACATTTCCATAACATACAAAGTGACCACACCAATAATTCTAGTACGCATATGACATTATACATAGTAATTATAATATTATTGACCAATATTCCTCATGTAGTATTTTACATCTCCATGACTATTTTAATAACTGCAATTTTGTATATCTTATCCCTTTCCCTTTTTCAATTGTCAATGATCAAATTGTCCTATGTATAAGATTCTTTGTTTTATTCATTTATTTTGCTTTTTTAGATTCCACATATAGATGAATTGTGATATTTGTCATTCTTGGACTTATTTCACTTAGCATAATACCCTGTGGGTCCATTCATATTGTCACAAAGATTTCACTCTGTTTTATTGCTGAGTAATATTCCATTGTATATACGTACCACCTCTTCTTTATCCATCTACAGATAGATACTTAGGTTGCTTTTATATCTTGTCTATTTATAATAATAAAGGCATAATATGCTAATTAGACTGGATACCTTTCCAGATTACCTTCCAGATAAAGCCCAGAAAGAACCTGGTGTCAGCAGCCGGGGGAAGGAAGGCCTACTCTTGCATAAATTTCGTGCATTGGGCCTCTAGTCATAAATAATGCTGCAGTGTACATGGAAAATTATGTCTTTTCAGATTAGTGTTTTGGATTTCTTTGAATAAATACCTGAAAGTCTAATTGCTGGGTCATTTGCTAGTTCTATTTTTAATTTATTGAGGAACATCGGTACTGTTTTCCACACTTGCTGCCTCAATTTACAATCCCACCAATAGGTCACAAGGGTTCCTTTTTTTCTACATCCTGGCTAACATTTATTGTTTGTTGATTTATTGATGATAGCCATTCTGACAGGTGTGAGGTGATATCTCGTTGTCATTTTAATTTGCATTCCTCTGCTGATCAGTGACATTTAGCATATTCTCATGTGTCTGTTTGCCATCTGTACATCCTCTTTGGAGAAATATCTATTCAGGTCGTCTACCCACTTTTTAATTGGATTGTTTATCTTTCCATGTTAAGTTGTATTACCTACATATTTTGAATATTAACCCCCATATTGTATTGTTGGGGAATATCTCTGATTTACTAGGTTGTTTTTTTATTTTGTTGATGATTTCCATTGCTATGCAAAAACTTTTTAGTTTGGAAAAAAAATCATTTTTAGTTTGATATAGTCTAATTTGTTTATTTTTCTTTTGTTTTCCTTGCCTGGGGAGACATACTATACATATAATATATATATATATATATATATATATATATATATATATATATATATATATATATATATATCCATATCCTCTGGTGTTTGGAGAACATATGACCTGGTCCTTGCTGTCACCTGGAAATAAAAAAATGAAATACAGGCTAGGATGATCCATGGGGGAACAACTGTCATGGCAGAGTTTAATGGTAATAACTATTTTCCATGGGCAACAATAAATACTAAAGAAAGTCAATGGATAGGAATCATTCTGAAAAGGCCAAACCCAAGAGATTTGGCTACCATGGCAGTGTTATCTCCAAACAAATGCACATCAGGAGGACAAGGCTATGATAAATCAAAATTAGTCAGTTCAGAGGATGTGTCACCATGGAAAGATGGTACAGTAGAATGTCCCTATGGTGGGAGTGACTTCAGAGAATCTTAAAACCACTTCAAAAGAGAAAGAGCCAGCACTGGGGCACGCTTGTACCCAGAGCATGACAATGCAAGATTAACACTGCTCCAGTCAAGTAAGGTCTTGTCCATTTGTTTTCATCCATTCTATCTGGAGGATCCACGTGAAGACAGATATAGCATAATGGGTGGAAGAGGAGGAAAAGAGCTGAGAGGTATGCAAAAAAAGACATCTTTATCCCCTTCTCAGTCCTGCTTCTTTACCTCTCCCTTCCTATCCACAGATGTCGATCCCAAGAGCACTCTAGTCTGTTCACCAATCTCCATCTCAAGTCTGCTTTCCAGGAACACATCTTGCAACAGATCCACCTTTCCTATTGTTTGCTTCTGAGTCCAGGTTAGGCCAGGTTAGCTGTAAGGAGAGAGAGCAGATATTAATTGAAAGAGACTCAAGTTATGGTTTTCCTCTGATTCGGCTTTTTAATACTTAAGATTGAAATTGTTCATTAAAAACTACATAACTGGAAAATGTATGAAATCTGAGGTTCTGTGTAAGTATAAGAAGGGAGATCTTACAGAATGGACTTGAAAGTCACTATTGTGACCAAAAAATTTAATGATTTACCCCCACTGAGTCCATCCTAGTCAATAAATTAGGTCACACCACAGTTTACATAGTATCAAAGATTCATTCTTCTCCAGCATTCAGTTTTGAAGATGTTGTTATCTTCAAACCTGTCTCCATAGGAAGCCATAGAGTGATTCCAGAGATGTTGCCAGAACTCAGAAATGGTGTGTCACTCATTTGAATGAGCTTTCAGAGGGGTTTGTTTGCTGGCTCATTTGTTTCTCCTAATGGTGGCGACTCTTCATTAGATGAGCCCCCCCACTTTTTTTTTAATTTCAGGATATATTTAAAAGTGACACAACCACTTTTAAATAACATTCTCAGCCCAACATATATTTTAAAGCAAGGGTGTAAGAAAAATGTCATAATCTGGCTAGATAATTTCCTGTTAAAGTAAGAATTTTGAACATATTTTGGGCAATGGCGGGATCTTTAGGACTAAATGAACATTCTCATATATATATACCTAAGTTCTGGTATGTTGTTTTTTCAGGCATCATCTATCTTGAATAGCTATCTATGCTACTATTTGATAATTCAGGAAGACTCTGAAGATGGAAGGTGATTTCCCTGGCAATGATGCCAAAAGAAGAGCAAATAAATTATTCAACACAAAGAGCTTCACACTGGGCTCTATATTAGCCTTTCTTAGTTATCAAATTGCAAAAAACAGACATTTGGAAATCTCTTATGCTATTGGAACACATAAAATATCACTCCATCCCCACCACTGTCACATATACTTGCATTACAAAATATAGAACAATTTTAGGTAAGGCATGGCAAATATTTACTTCCAAAATTAATAAAATGAGATTTGGTCAAGAAATCATTTTTACATGCTTTAGCACTGGTAGAGTGCAAGCCTCAAGAAACCAGCAATCTTGAGCTCTGAGGTCCAGAAAGAGCAGAGAAAATGAAAAAAGCTGACAACTGGTTGCTATATATATATATATATATATATATATATATATATATATATATATAACTAATTTTTTACAGAGAGGAAGGGAGAGGGATAGAGAGCTAGAAACATCCATGATCAGCTGCCTCCTGCATGCCCCTTACTGGGGATGTGCCCGCAACCAAGGTACATGCCCTTGACAGGAATCAAATCTGGGACTCTTCAGCCTGCAGGCCAACGCTCTATCCACTGAGCCAAAACCGTTTTTGTTTGTTTGTTTGTTTTTAATATATTTTATTGATTTTTTACAGAGAGGAAGGGAGCGGGATAGAGAGTTAGAAACATCGATGAAAGAGAAATATCAATCGGGCGCCTCTTGCACACCCCCTACTGGGGATATGCCTGCAACCAAGCTACATGCCCTTGACTGGAATCGAACCTGGGACTTTTCAGTCCGCAGACCGACACTCTAACCACTGAGCCAAACGGGTTTCAGCTGACAACTGATTGCTTTTAATTTTCTTCCCCATAGAGAACCTAGAAGGTTTAAACATCATCCACCTTACTGTTGCCCTCAAATATTACCCAATATAAAAAAGTTAAAATATAAAAGCATTTACAATCTTGTAACTTTTCCCTGCGTACTAAATAATATAGAACACTGTGATACATGCTCTAACAGCCCTATAATAGCAGTTGTCACTATTATATTTAGTGAAGAATTACTGTGGCCATGTTGTAGATACATCACTGACATTACCAACTCATAACCATGACTGTTATCTGTTGTGTCTACCCATTTCTGTCCTAAATTACCCCTAAATGAAACTCTCCTGGGCTCTTGAAGTGTTCTATTTCATTAAAGACTGCATTGTTTTACAAACCAAATTATAGTATTAATTTTTAAATCTCCATTACATATACAAAGCTTCACAAGAGATATCAAATATGCTCTTACATTAGCTAGATATAGAAAGTTCTGAAACATAGACTATAATAGAAATGAATAGATTTTAATAAAAAAATAACAGGATATAGATGTTTATTTCTAATTACAAAAATGTCCTATTACATCAGCTCATCAGTCTCCCAAGGATTCCAAAAAGCAACTAAGGTATTAGAGTATGCCATTACCTCTTACTATTTCTGTCTCAAACAAATGAATCCAGTATTTCAATTATATTCTTCCCTGTGGGACAGGATAGCTAATGCATTATTTATTTTAAAAAAATTAAATTCTAGCACTTCCCTAACTTTGTCTAATTTTTTATCAGTGTAAACAAAAATAATTGTTTGAAGTTGAAACACGTGTAGATCACAAACACTTAACTCCCTCCATTCTGATTTTAAATTTTTAACAAGATATTCCTTTGGAAGGCTGGCTCTAAAAACAATTTTATTTTATTGCACCATCCTCAGAGAAAATCACAATCTTAATAAAAAAACTCATTTCTTGACATATCTAAAAGATAATCTGTACTGGATATTTCAAAAGAAAAATTTGGAGTGAGAAAAATACCCAGAATGCTCCAATAGGTAGTTTACACATAAGCCCTAGTGAACAATTTTAACAGAAACTCATTAGGATAGCAATGATGGGCACTTCTTGCAAACTCACCTGTAAGTGGAATGTTTGATGTGATATGTGATGACTGTAAAAAAAAAAAAAATAGGTGACCCTTATTTCCAAGCATTCAGCATGAAGAGAAAAATCATAGAAAGGATCTTATCATGCCTTCCCACACAATTTTAGAGCCCAATCTGAGGAAGATGCTGACAGTGATAACCTAGAAATTTTGGAGGACACACAACTGTCCAATAGCTTCCAACTTGACCATGAAAGCTGCTTAGACGCTTGCTCTGTCATAGCATTTAAGCCACTTATTTCCTACCAAATAATGGACATGCCTGGGTTAAACCAGCAGTCCACGGGAAATGTCACAGAACACGTGTTGCATACAACTTATATCTAGTCCTGCAAAGCTCCTTTAAAGAATCATGTCCACAGCTTGGAGTTAAGGTACACAGAATGTAGGGGCATCTTTACATTTATCCACAGTCTCTGTTCTAATTTGTTTCACTACCAACCTTTCATTTAGTGCCTTAAGTGGTCCCTTTCATCCCAGTTTTGACCTTGTGGCTTGTTATATTTAAATACCTCACATGTTGCACCTTAAAACTTGATACCATTTTTCTAACTCTGAAGTCTTCCTTTTCTCAACTATGATTTGGCTATATACCTCTGATTCTGCTACTTTAGAAGCTCTGGGAACCACCTGATCTACCATGGACCCCAACTGTCATATGTGGAGGTTCCACGTAAAAGGTGGAAGAGAACAAAGACCTCAGGACCTAAATCATGCAGTTTGTAATATAGCATTCATACATTCATGCAAACAAAATGCACTTATATTTCCCTGGTTCACAAGGGGTTCAAGTATGGCTTTATGTAACAGAAATTTTTCTAGAAAACAATTCTAAAACATTATTTTCATGTTATAATAATGTTATGGTCATAAAGAAACCCTTCTAGTGTATGAAATAATTATTGTGTGAAATGTCTGCTGTGTGGAGACCCCAATACTCTGTAACTTCCAAATTGGTGAACACCCCACTATCTTGATGTGAATGCTTTGAGCCCTTAAAGTGTAAACTCCCTGCTCCTAGCATAAAGCACACCATCTGGCCCACACTGATAAGGGCACGAGTTGTTTACTACTTGCTATATAAGTATTGGACCTTTCTTCAGTCAACATATCCTGCCTGATAGAGGAGGACTCCACATCGCTCCTTGAGACGAGCCCCTGACTGACTGCTCTGCTATGCAAGCCTGAACCAACTGCCGCCGCCTGTCTGCCTCCATCTTCATCATCCGCCTTTCAGTGTGCATTGCCAGATGGCCTTCGCTGGAGCCTAGGACCCACTAGGAATACTATATAATAAAAGAATAACATGCAAATTGACCATCACTCCAACACACAAGATGGCAATCCCCAAATGGTCAAAGATGGCTGCCTCCATATGGACACAAGATGGCTGACACAAGATGGCTGGCAGGGAAGGTCAGTGGGAGGGACCAGGCCTGCAAAGGAAGGCAGTTGGGGGGGGGGGGGGGGACAAGGCCTACAGGGGAGAATAGTTGGGGGTGACCAGGCCTGCAAGGTAGGGCAGTTGTGGGTGATCAGGCCTACAGGGGAGGGCAGTTAGGGGTGACCAGGTTGGCAGAGGAGAGCAGTTGGGGTAGCCCAGTTTGCAGGGAAGGGCAGTTGGGGACAACCAGGCCATCAGGGGAGGTAAGTTGGGGTCAACCAGGCCTGAAGAGAAGGATAGTTGG
>PVJN01022106.1:0-33846 GCA_004026805.1 Lasiurus borealis | reverse complement strand
GGGGGGAGGGGGGGAGGAACGAGCCCAGGAAATATCGCGAGAATACTAAGCTCGCGGTGTTTCGCGCTTTCCCTTTACTTCTTTTCTGCGGCTTCGTCAAACAACGCGAGAGCCAGGCCGCCAGCGCAAAAACGCGATCTTGCGTAGTCTCGCGATAAGCTCCTCGTTTCCCCATTTGATCAAAGCTTTATGCAAATGAGACTAGGAGAGAATTTTTTTTTTGACTCAAAACTTTATTGATAGTTTTTTGAACAAACACTCGCAGGTACCTCAGGCACCCGCGCACCTAGTGTTTTCAACTGCATATAGCGCATTAGGTAGGTAGGACACGGGCCTCAAGGTCTGGGTAGTGTTTACTAAATGCTATTATTTTTTTTGTTGTTTTGTTTTTATTTGTTTTTATTTTTTTTAATATATTTTATTGATTTTTCACAGACAGGAAGGGAGAGGGACAGAAAGTCAGAAACATCGATGAGAGAGAGGTATCGATCAGCCGCCTCCTGCACGCCCCACAGTGGAGATGTGCCTGCAACCAATGTACATGCCCTTGACTGGAATCGAACCCGGGACCTTTCAGTCCGCAGGCCTACGCTCTATCCACTGAGCCAAACCGGTCTTGGCTGTTATTTTGTTTTTATTTCAGAGAGGAAGGGAGAGGGAGAGATAAAAACATCAACGATGAGAGAGAATCAGTGGTCGGCTGCCTCCTGCACACCCCCCACGGGGGATGGAGCCCACAATCCCAGCATGTGCCCTTGACTGGAATTGAACCCAGGACCCTTCAGTCCTCAGGCTGATGCTCTGTCCACTGAGCCAAATGGTAATCCTATTCTTGCAGTTAAAATGTAGCCCAGAACCCTAGCCAGTCTGGCTCAGTGGGTAGAGCAGTGTACAGGAGGCAGCCAAAAAATGATTCTCTCTCATCATGGATGTTTCTTTCCATCCTCTCTCTTCCTCTCTAAAATCAATAAAAATATTTTTTTAAAAAACATTGGCAACAGAGCAAAGGTGGGGACATTTCAACCCAAGTTCCTAAGCTTACCAACTTATACAGACTATAATACATTCATTATCTCTAATTCTCATGCTCCCCTGCAAAACACGATATCCCTATTTTATAGATAAGGGAATTCAGACTCAGAAAGTTTGTTTAAATAACTTACTCAGGCCGAGACCGGTTTGGCTCAGTGGATAGAGCGTCGGCCTGCGGACTGAAAGGTCCCAGGTTCGATTCCGGTCGGGGCATGTACCTTGGTTGCGGGCACATCTCCACTGTGGGGCGTGCAGGAGGCAGCTGATCAATGTCTCTCTCTCATCGATGTTTCTGACTTTCTACCCTCTCCCTTCCTCTCTGTAAAAAATCAATAAAAAGAAAAAGAATCATAATAAATAACTTACTCAGGGTAACAAAGCTAGTCTAGAAAGTGCTAAGGGTCAGATTCACATTCATTTCTGACACTAAAGCACAAGCTCTTTCATTGTATGGCACTCTTTCCAGTCGACTGAAAACGTAAGAACCTGAAAGCTCATCACTTCTTGGGATCCTCTATGGCTCTTCGTGAGTTATTTAGCCTTTTATCTTCACACAGATTATAATGATGAATAAGGAAAGTATATTATTTATGCACAAGAAAAAAATAATATATTACTCTGCCTCTCATTTTTTACTTTTTGAAACTCCTTTGCACACATTAACTCATTCATTCGATCTTCACAATAAACTTCTGACATAGAGATGTGTACGACAGAAAACTAAGGCATAGGGATGTTATGACTTTTCCAAGCTTATTCCTTCTTTTTTTTTTCCCCAGCAAATTTATCTGTGAGATTTAAAAAATATGTATTTTTATTGGTTTCAGACAGGAAAGGAGAGGAAGACAGTGAAAACAACATCAATGATAAGAGGGAATATTGAATGGCTGCCTTCCTCACGTTGGACTGAGCTTGCAACCCAGACACATGCCCCCAACTAGAATTGAACCTGGGACCCTCAAGTCCACAGACCCACGCTCTATCCACTGAGTCAAACCAGCCAGGGCTAGCTGTGAGATTTTAATGTCTTTCTCTGTATCATAGTGCTCATTCAGGGCTCTTAAAGAGGATGTATATTCATACCAGAGGACATAGGTGATAAATATCATAAGAATGCTACAGAGTATTACCTAGGTTGGGAGTGTTAAGAGAAAGCTTTATAAAAGGCATTTGATTTGGGCCAAGAAGAGTAGATATGATTTGTTTATGCAAATATGGGAAGATTGATCAGTAAATTAGGAACCAGAAAACATTCTAAATGAAAATAGAAGGATCCTCTCTCAAAATCACTCCCTGAAAATGGTCTTGTTGCTTTTTTTTTATCCCACATTGATACTAAAATAAGTTTTGACTTAAATATTTGAGTGTACACATTGTGATTACAAATGAAAAGCCCTCTAACTCTCTATCCCTCTCTCTTCCTCTCTGTAAAAAATCAATAAAAAATATATTAAAAAATATTTTTAAAATAACAACAAATAAAAAGCCCTAGCTTTTAATGACAACTTTAAAAATAAATTTTATTTATTTCAGAGAGGAAGGGAGCAGAGAGAGAGAAAAAAATATCAATGGTGAGAGAGAATCATTGATTGGCTGCTTCCTCCCTTGGGGATTGAGCCCACATCCCAGGCACGTGCCCCAACCAGGATCAAACCCTGATCTTATGGTTCATGGGTCAACTTTCAACCACAGAGCCATGTCAGCTGGATTATGACAATTTTTTAATCATCTGTAGAAGTAGTCAAATTAATGCTACCAAGAAGAAAAGAAACAAACAAGGAAAACATAGAATTAAGTACTGGAACTCAGGTGTGGTACCTTCCCATCATTGCTGTAAGAGGGCCTGGATATAAAGGTCCCCACCAGTGTCTGACCTGAGGCAGATGGCATGAGATTTAAGGGGCCAGAGATGAAGTGACTGGCGTGCCTTATCAAACATGAATTCATCAGCTGAAACCGGTTTGGCTCAGTGGATAGAGCGTGGGCCTAGGGACTGAAAGGTCCCAGGTTTGATTCGGGTCAAAGGCATGTACTTTGGTTGTGGGCACATGCCTAGTAGGGGGTGTGCAGGAGGCAGCTGATGGATGTTTCTCTCCTATTATCTCCTATTGATGTTTCTCTCTATCCCTCTCTCTTCCTCTCTATAAAAAAATCAATAAAATAGCCGAGACCGGTTTGGCTCAGTGGATAGAGCATCGGCTTGCGGACTGAAAGGTCCCAGGTTCGATTCCAGTTGGGGGCATGTACCTTGGTTGCGGGCACATCTCCACTGTGGGGCGTGCAGGAGGCGGCTGATCGATGTCTCTCTCTCATCGATGTTTCTGACTTTCTATCCCTCTCCCTTCCTCTCTGTAAAAAAATCAATTAAAAAATGTATTAAAAAAATTTAAAAAATCAATAAAATATATTAAAAAAAACACATGAATTCATCAAAATTACTCTGATTTATTTCTTTTGAGATCAAGTTTTTTCCCAGATACACCCATGCCCACAGGAAAATGAAAACGTGGGAATGACATAAGGAATTATGGTAATGTCAATTGAATACTTGAAAAATAAATTCATTATCTAAATTAAATAGCTTTAATTATATTTATAATTATTACCTGTTTTTTTCCTACTGGAGCAGAATAGAGAGTCCCCTAGTGCAGTGGTCGGCAAACTCATTAGTCAACAGAGCGGCAAACTGCGGCTCAAGAGCCATGGTTTGGCGACCAGTGCCCTAGTGAGTGAATGAATGAAGCTTTATACTGAATTTTTATACCTAACATATTTTTAAAAATTATTTATTGAGAGAGAAAGGGGAAGAGAAAGAAACATCAATTTGTTGTTCCACTTATTTATGCATTTATTGATTGATTCTGTAGGTACCCTGATGGGGGATCAAACCCAGACCATTGGTATATGATACGATACTTCTACCAACTAAGCTACCTGGCCAGGGCCTCTTATATTTTTATAGGATTTTAAAGTTTTCTGCAGAAGTCTCTTAAGCCGGTCAATAAATGTCAGCTGAACAAACACTAGTAAACCTGGTGAGGTAGCCAGTTGGATTTTATTATATGCATAACTGAAGGATGAACTTGACACTCAGGAGTTGGAGTATGTTTATACTAAGTGCAGTTAGTATCAGGAGAAGGGAGACTTTATTTAATCCTAGGCCAGCACTTTTTCTATTGCACTACACTTTTGGGATTTGGCATATAAAATTCTACTCTAATATCAATTATATCTCAATAAAGCTGGAAAAAATTTAGTCCAGGAAATACCAAATTATATCCAAATGTTAAAATACAAAATCTAGGCCTAGTTGGTTTGGCTCAGTGGATAGAGCATCCGCCTGTAGAATGAAGGGTCCCAGGTTTGATTCCGGTCAAGGTCACATGCCCAGGTTGTGTGGATTTGAACCATGCAAGAGACAGCTGATCAATGATTCTCTCTCATCATAGATATTTCTCTCTCTCTTCCTCTCTGGAATCAATACAAATCTATTTAAAAAAAATAAAATACAAAATCTACTCTAAACTGCATGGTTTAACCAAAACCTGTTTGGCTCAGTGGATAGAGCATCGGCCTGCGGACTGAAGGGTCCTGGGTTCGATTCCAGTCAAGGGCATGTGTCGTGGTTGCAGGTACATCCCCAGTAGAGGGCGTGCAGGAGGCGGCTGATCGATGTCTCTTTCTCTCTCATTGATGTTTCTAACTCTCTATCCCTCTCCCTTCCTCTCTGTAAAAAATCAATAAAATATATTTTTTTAAAAAGAAAGAAAAGGCAAGAGATTACCATTTAAATAAATGAAATTAAATAAACTTCATGGTTTGGCCTAACAACTGGTGCGAATAGTGCTTTTTGAAAAATAAGTGTTGCTCATTGTACAGAAAAATTAAATTTGCTGGGACCAGTGTAGCTCAGTTGCTTGAGCATTGTCCAGTGTAGCAAAAAGTTGCTGGTTCCATTTCTGGTCAGTGTAGCAAAAAGTTGCTGGTTCCATTTCTGGTCAGGGTACGAATGTACTTTCCGCTTGATCCCCAGTAGGGGGCGGGCGGAGGCAGCCAATGGATATTCAGCTTTCACATCGATGTTTCTCTTTCTCCCTCTCCCATCCTCTCTCTCTCTCAAAAAAAACAAAGAAACAATAAAGATATTTTAAACATTTAAAAACACTCACAACTTAAACTCTGAAATTCTAAGACTGCATGATTTAGTTTATTTGTATCTCTTCCCAGAGCAGGGAGTCAAGGCAATTCTATGAACCCCCAGATGCAGTCATGTGATTACTAGTTTCCCTATAAATCCCCAAAGCAAGTGAGGAAGCTGCTCTTTATCAATTATATCTCAATAAATTTTAAAAAATATATATTTTGCCGAGACCGGTTTGGCTCAGTGGATAGAGCGTTGGCCTGCAGACTGAAAGGTCCCGGGTTCGATTCTGGTCGGGGGCATGTGCCTTGCTTGCGGGCACATCTCCAGTGTGGGCTGTGCAAGAGGCAGCTGATCGATGTCTCTCTTTCATCGATGTTTCTGACTTTCTATCACTCTCCCTTCCTCTCTGTGAAAAATCAATAAGATATATTAAAATATATATTTATATTTTTATTGATTTTTCACAGAGAGGAAGAGAGAAAGTCAGAAACAATGATGAGAGACATCGATCAGCTGCCTCTTGCACGCCCCACTGTGAAGATGTGCCCGCAAGCAAGGTACATGCCCCCAACTGGAATCGAACCCGGGACCCTTCAGTCCACAGGCCGACGCTCTATCCACTGAGCCAAACTGGTCTTGTACACAAAAGAAATATTTGCCCTATCCGGTTTGGCTCTGTGGAGAGAGCATTGGCCTGCAGAGTGAAAGGTCCTGGTTTGATTCTAGTCAAGGGCACATACCTCAGTTGCAGGCTCAATCCCAGGCCCTGGTTGGGACACCAGGAGGCAACCAATGGATGTGTCTTTCTCATGTAGATGTTTCTCTCTTTCTGTCTCTTCCCTCCCTTCCACTGTCTCTAAAAATCAATGGAAAAATATCTTCTGGTGAGGATTAAAGAAAAAGAAAAAAAAGTTTAAATAAATTTATAATAATTTCCTACCCAGCACAAACCAGTTTGTTAGTTTAGATTTTAGGTTTAAAGAGTCTTTTGATGTCACCCTCAAAGCGTTGTCACTTAAAATGTGTCTCTCCATTGTCCCCTTCTTGCCATTTAGGATGACTCATCCTATGTTTTTTTTTTTTGTTGTTGTCTAATGATATGTCTCTCCTCTATTCTTGAGTACAAATTTCTAACAATGTCATTTCATTTTCATTTTATTTTTTAAATATATTTTATTGATTTTTCACAGAGAGGAAGAGAAAGGGATAGAAAACCAGAAACATCAATGAGAGACATAGATCAGCTGCCTCCTGCACGCCCCCTACTGGGGATGAGCCCACAACCAATGTACATGTCCTTAACTGGAATTGAACCTGGGATCTTTCAGTCCACAAGCAGACACTCTATCCACTGAGCCAAACTGGTTTCAGCTTATTTTTATTTTTAGATGAGAAATCATAACATTTTATTCTGTGGCCAAAATTTGCTAAAGTTTGCTCTATTTTCAAGCTTTGTAATGTTTACATTTTTCTACCTATATTTAATAGAGACATTATTGTTTCTGTGTATAGAGAGCTTTCACGAAGAAGCTGTGTATCTAACATTGATACTTTTGGCATAATAAATTAACAACAAATTTTGAGTAGCTCTGATTATTGTGACCAATTATATTTTCAGAACTCTAAATCAGATAAGCCCCTCAAAGGCTGGGGCTGTGTTTTCATGTTTATTTTATATTAATATAGACAAGTACTAGAATTCCATAGATGCTTGTTGAATGAAGAGCACTTTGACAACAGAGAAGGAATTAGCATTTAAAATATGAACTATCGACCTGACTGGTTTGGCTCAGCGGATAGAGCATCGGCCTGCAGACTGAAAGGTCTCAGGTTTGATTTGGGTCAAGGGCGTGTACCTTGATTTCGGGCACATCCCCAGTAGGAGGTGTGCAAGAGGCAGCTGATCAATGTTTCTCTCTCATCGGTGTTTCTAGCTCTCTATCCCTCTCCTGATCTCTCTGTAAAAAGATCAATAAGATATATTAAAAAAATAAAATATGAACTATTAGCACTCTCCCTCCCAGACGCAAACCCATCCCTTTTCTCCCCATCTCAGGGTCCTCAGAATATTGCAGCCACGGGAGCAAATAGGCACCGGCAGCTCGTTCTGTGCTACCTACCCTGAACCTCTCTCCAAGGCCCATTTTTCTTTGACTTCCGGGTGAGCCAAAGCAGCCCCACCTAGGCTCTATCCAGATGCTTCTTCTAGCCTAAGCCCTTCCTGGATTCAATGTCCCCAACTTTAATAAAGGTACTCTCGCTGAGACCTGTTTGGCTCAGTGGATAGAGCGTCAGCGTGCAGGAGGCGGCTGATTGATGTCTCTCTCTCATCAATGTTTCTGACTTTCTCTCTCTCCCCCTTCCTCTCTGTAAAAAAAATCAATAAAATATATTGAAGAAAAAAAAGTACTCTCAAAAACAAAACAAAACACCCCAACAAAACAAGAATTCTCACTTGGGCCCTAGCTGGTTTGGCTCAGTGGAGAGAGCATCGGAATGTGGACTGAAGGGTCCCAGGTTTGATTCTGATCATGGGCACATGCCCAGGTTGCAGGCTCTGTCCCCAGTGGGGACTGTGTAGGAGGCAGCTGATCAATGATTCTTTCTCATCATTGATGTTTCTCTCTCTCTCTCTCCCTTCCTCTCTGAAATCAATAAAAATATATTTTAAAAAACTCTCCCTTGTTTACTTCTTTAAGTTCATATATATATATATATATATGCATATATATACATATATGTATTATTAAATTTTTACAGAGAGGAAGGGAGAGGGATAGAGAGTTAGAAACATCGATGAGAGAGAAACATCGACCAGCCGCCTCCTGCACACCCCACACTGGGGATGCGCCCGAAACCAAGGCACATGCCCTTGACGGGAATCGAACCCGGGACCTTTCAGTCCGCAGGCCGACGGCTCTATCCACTGAGCAACACCGGTTTCGGATTGAAGTTCAAATTTTAAACTGCCTTCCCTATTTTATCTGGCAACCCCATCCACTTATCCCAACAACATGCACGGTATCTATGAGCTGTGCCAGAGCTGGGCCACCTGCCACCTGCCACGCACCATTCCCAGCTGCGGTAAAGTCTAAAACAACCCAAAGCTCAGGCAAGAAGGCTCCGTTGGCAAAATCTCGCGAGAAGCACACCATTAATCCCCTTTCCACGATAGTTCGGCGTCCCTCCCTCTTCCCCTCTCTGTCTCTCTGCCTCTCGCGGGATCACGGTTAATCTCGCGATCTTTGGGAAGTTCCGTTGGGGAAGATGGCGGCGGCCGGGAGCACCCTTCTCTTCTTGCCGCCAGGGACTTCAGACTGAGGCTTCTCGGGAAGCGTGGGGACTGCGGGTGCCCTGCCTCCTGGGACCCCCAACCAACCCGGTCCCCCCGTTCGTGGCGGGGAGGAGCTCAGCCAGCCGTGCGGGACGCGGGCCTCCCCCGCTGTCAGGATGAAGGCGCTGGGGGAAACCGAGGGTGAGTGATGGCAGGGGCCAGCCGGGGGGCGCGACGCCTCTGCGGGGGGAGCCGGTGTGTGGAAGGAGCTGGGGGTCCGATGCCTTCGCGGGGGCCACGCTCTCGTGGGCGCCGAGTCCCTGAGGCGGGATCTGGGGGAGTTTTAGGTTCTGACGGTGCCTGCCTTCCCCGAGGGTGGAGAGCTCCGACTTGGTGGGGATGATGGGGACTCCCCAACTTCGGTGCCGGTTTCTTGCTGGGCTCGGGGCAGTCAGTTGGGGGCCTCGGGGCATTTTTAATCCTAAAGTTGTGGAGGGCGAGGCGAGTGAATCCCACACGTCTGGATAGTAGTAACACGGAGCTGAGTGTCAGAGTGCGAGAGGAGGCTTGGGCGTGAGTGCAATGATGGGGTCCGTGTACATTAAAAGCCAGCAGTTTCCCAGAACGCCGCCGTGTTCAGAACTTGTACTTTTTTTAAAAAATATATTTTATTGATTTTTCACAGAGAGGAAGGGAGAGGGATGGAAAGTCAGAAACATCGATGAGAGAGAGACATCGATCAGCCCCCTCCTGCACGCCCCACACTGGAGCTGTGCCCGCAAGCAAGGTACATACATTCCCCTGACCGGAATCGAACCTGGGACCTTTCAGTTCACAGGCTGATGCTTTATCTACTGAGCCAAACCAGTCTCGGCAGAACTTGTACTCTTGTGTCTGCGTTGATTTTCATCCTTTCAATGCCTGGACCCATTCAGAACGGAAAAACTGCTGTTCTGTGGAAAACCTGACTTTGATTCTCTGAAGTGACTCCAATGTTAAGTGCTTCCTTCGTATTTTGGACACAGTTGTTTTTTTTTATATATAATATATTTTATTAATTCTTTACAGAGAGGAAGGGAGAGACACAGAAAGTCAGAAACATCAATGAGAGAGAGACATCGATCAGCCGCCTCCTGCACACCCCACAGTGGAGACGTGTCCGCAAGCAAGGCACATGCCCCCAACCGGAATCGAACCTGGGACCTTCCAGTCCGCAAGCCGACATCGCTCTATCCACTGAGCCAAACCGGTCCCGGCTGGACGCAGTTTTTTATTATTCATACTGCTCACTGTATTACTTTGTACTTGTCTTCTCCACTTTATGTTGAGCTTTGTATATCAAGGACCTTCCTTGCCTTACTCATTGTATAGTTCCTGGGACATAAATAGTTGCTCAGAAAATGTTTGATTTGAACTTTCATGTAATGATATTTATCACGCTTCTCAAAGGAAAAGAAGGAAGCGGGGTGTTTCTTTGAAGGAGAGGACAAGGGAAGGTTGACTCCTTGGGTGCAGAGGACTGACAAGTGTAAAATGAAGCAGGAATTTTGTCTAGTTTGCTCACGGCCGTATCCCCTACCACATACAATATGCTTGAACGAATGAGTCTCGAAAGGGGGAATTCCTAGAAATGTGTCCAGAACTGTAAACTGGCTGAAATAGCCCCCGAATCAGTTTCCCAGAAGAAGGCGGTGCTAGAGGGAGGAGCTTGAATCTTGATTTAGAAGATGTCACTGCCTCAACTTTAACTGCTAACATTCTATTCATTTAAAAAAAAAAAAAAGATTTTTATTGATTTCAGACAGGAAAGGAGGGGGAGATAGAAACATCAAAGATGAGAGAGAATCATTGATTGGCTGCCTCCTGCACGCCCCTTACTGGGAATGGAGCCTGCAATCCGGGTATGTGTCCTTTAGTCCACAGGTGGATGCTCTATCCACTGAGCCAAACCAGCCAGTGCCTATTCATTTTTCTTTTCTTTTTTTTAAAAAAAAAATGTTTGTTTTTTTTTCACAGAGAGGAAGGGAGAAGGATAGAGAGTTAGAAACATCAATGAGAGAGAGACATCGATCAGCCGCCTCCTGCACGCCCCCTACTGGGGATGTGCCCGCAACCAAGGTACATGCCCTTGACCGGAATGGAACCCGGGACCCTTCAGTCTGCAGACTGACACTCTATCCACTGAGCCAAACCGGATTCGGGTGTTTTTTTCTTTTAGTAAGAGAAATTTTATTTAGAAAGTTACATAAGGAGTACAAGTGAGCCAGCTGGGCTGCTAGATCAGGAAACAAGTTACAGAAGCAAAAGAAGGACCCTTGGAGCTTAGGACAGGAAAAGGCAAAAGTAACAGGCCTGGGGGAGGGGGAGGGAGAAGAAAGGGAAGGGAAAGGCTTGGGCCTGCTCCCCAATAGGAGATCAACTATGTATCGTTTTTTTGTTTCTTTTTAAAAATGTATTTTATTGATTTTTTTACAGAGAGGAAGGGAGAGAGATAGAAAGTCAGAAACGTGGATGAGAGAGAGACATCAATCAGCCGCCTCCTGCACGCCCCACTGTGGAGATGTGCCCGCAACCAAGGTACATGCCCCCAACCAGAATCGAACCTGGGTCCTTTCAGTCTGCAAGCCGACGCTCTATTCACTGAGCCAAACCGGTCTCGGCTGTATCGGTTTTTAAGAGCATATCTCATTTTGTTTTGTGTGATGGTTATTTCCACATTAACTTATCCACACCCTTTCACAGACGTTATCTTGGGCATATTGTGTTTTTGCATTGCCAGTCATTTCTAGCACAGACCCTTGCTCATCCTAAGCAGTACAAGAATTCTCGAAAAGAGGGTTTAAGGGCAAGGAGATTTGTTCACCCACTGATTTCAGGAGCCAGTCTTTTCTACCTTCCTTTTACCTCTGCCAGAAATTAATTCTTTAGCTATGGTTATAGTTTGAATTCAAATAGGAGAAATCTGAATGACAAATAAAGCCTGTTTTCTTGATAATACTTATAAATTAACCTCTTAAAATTGTGTAAAAAGATGAACAAAGTTCATATTTTTTACATTGAAAACCAACTAACCATAGTAAGGCCATATTCAAATGTGTGCTCTACCTATCTCATCAAGGGATATACATATCATGAAATGATTTTGTCACTAAATTGTCGTCCTGACCTTGAAACATGATTACAGATAGTTCTTTTTTGGTCCTCATTAAAGGTTTGAATAGAGAACAGTCTTGTTCTGTGATGTTCATTGGGTTAGGCCCATAATTTATGTGTCTTCTTGTCACTAGAAATAAATTCTTTGTATGTTTTGAAGTAAATGATATTGAAAATATTTTAACTGGGCTCTTACCAGGATGTCATGTGGGAGGGTTGTTTGCAAGAAAAACTATACGGTCTTGAAAGAAGAGTTTCTAACAATGTCTTCTGATTTATATTGTAGAGTCGGAAAAGCTGAGTAAGATGAGTTCTCTCTTGGAACGCCTCCATGCAAAGTTTAACCAGAATAGGCCTTGGAGCGAAACCATTAAGCTTGTGCGTCAAGTCATGGTAAGGATTGTGGTGTGTGCTTTGATAATTATTTAATAAGCTACGTTCCCTGTGTCAAATTTTTCAAACTAGCTAATACAGTGTGTCTTTTGTTTTATTTATCATAAAGTTGATAGCCACCATGTACTCAGGTGTTTTAAGAATCTACCTAAGCCTAGCCTGTGTGACTCTGGTTGAGCACTGACCTATGAACCAGGAGGTTACAGTATGATTCTCGGTCATGGTACATGCCTAGATTGTAGGCTCGATCCCCAGTGTGGGGAGTGTAAGAGGCAGCCAATCAATGATTCTCTCTTATCATTGACTAGAGGCCCAGTGCATGAATTCCTGCACCAGTGGGGTCCCTCAGGCTGGCCTGTGGGATCAGGCCAAAATCAGCTCTCTGACATCTCCCAAGGGGTCCTGGCTTGTGAGAGGGTGCAGTCCAGGCTGAGGGACCCAACCAGTGCACAGTCGGGGCCAGGGAGGGATGTGGGAGAGCTCCAGGGCATGTCTGGCTGGTCTCACTCAGTCCCGATAGGCCAGACCCCAACAGTAAGCTAAATTACCAGTTGGAGCATCTGTCCCCTGGTGGTCAGTTCATGTCATAGGTACTGGTTGACCGGTCAACTGTCTGCCCCCTGGTGGTCAGTGCACATCGTAGTGAATAGTTGAGCAGCCTTAGCATATCATTAGCATATTATGCTTTGATTGGTTAAATGGCCAACTGGATGACTGGACACTTAGCATATTAGGCTTTTATTATATAGGATGTTTCTATCTCTCTCTCCCTCCTCTGAAATCAATTAAAAAAATGTTTTTTTAAAAAGAGTCTACCTAAGAAGGAGACATATTTATAAAATTGTACTAATCATGAGTTATAATACACTGAGGTACTTTAGGCAAAGGTGCTAAGAAATACACCAATAAGCTGAAACCGGTTTGGCTCGGTGGATAGAGCGTCGGTCTGCAGACTGAGAGTTCCCAGGTTCGATTCCGGTTAAGGGCATGTACCTTGGTTGCGGGCACATCCCCAGTAGGGGGAGTGCAAGAGGCAGCTGATCGATGTCTCTCCCATCGATGTTTCTAACTCTCTATCCCTCTCCCTTCCTCTCTGTAAAACATCAATAAAAATATATTAAAAAAAAGAAAGAAATACACCAATAAGAGACACACGTGTTAGGTTGGGAAAGAGATATTTATTCTTCACTTCCTGTTAAACTCCTTGATACTAATGTGATAGTACTTTCATTGTTTCTATGCTAGGAATTGAGTTTGCAATTCATTCTTTTTTTTTTTTTCAATTCATTCTCAATTAGTTTCACTTGTTCATTCTATCAACTTCTTTTTCTGCAGTAGTACTACTCTTTCCTGAGTCATTCAGCATTCAGCAATATGTTGAGCCCTTAGTTAAATGAACGCAGGGAGTTGGTGAGTGTGGGGGCTGGATGTTAACAGTTCATCCATATGAATCTGTGGTAATCAAGTGATGTAGGAAAACTTCTATGCGTTTAACTGGGCAATAGTTATATAGATGTATTTACTTTATGATAATTCATAGATCTCTTCAGATTTGTATACTCTTCTGTATACTTCAATGAAAGTACCCTCCCCTCCCCTCCAAATCTAAGTCTGTGTCCAGAAAAAGTTCAGTTTAGTAGATTTATTAGTGTTTAAAATGATCAGTGTAGCACTAGCAAAATAACTGAATTTGTTATCAAAGGCCTGTGTTTTAGGCTTGACACAAGTGATTATTACTTATATGACCTTGGACAAATTATTTAATTCTAGAGGCCCTGTGCATGAATTTGTGCACTGGTGGATTCCCTTGGCCTGGCCTGCAGGGATTGGGCTGAAACTGGCTCTCTCACACTCCCCAAGGGGTTCGGATGTGAGAGGGCTGTTCTCGGGGTGACACATCCTGGAATCGGGCTCCCCCCTCTCTGGTTCCAGGTGTGTCACCTGAGAACCACGGCTGTCAAGTCACTGCAGCTCTGCAGCTCCTGCATTGAGCATCTGCCCCCTGGTGATCAGTGTGTGTCATAACTACCAGTTGGATGGTCATTTAGGCTTTTATATATATAAAGATATCTAAGTTTGTTTTCTCATTTGGAAAATAGAGGCATACAATATCAGTTTGCTTTTCCACATTAAGTCCTTATTTAACATTTATTGGTTCTTAGAAACTGCAACTTTAAGTGAAATGATGTATAGTGAAACCAATATTACCATAGGATAGTTGATATACATAAGAGTTAAGATCCTATAGCATAGTTCTGATCACAAAACATCACTGAAATCTTGAATAAAGTCCCAGGATACCTTTAATATTAACATTGAACCCTAGCTTGTTTGGCTCAGTTGGATAGTGTCAGCCTGCAGATTGAAGGGCTCCAGGCTCGATTCTGGTCAAGGGCACATGCCTGGATTGTGGGCTCGATCCCCTGTAAGGGGTGTGCAGGAGGCAACCAATCAATGATTCTCTCTCATCATTGATGTTTCTATCTCTCCCTCTCTCTTCCTCTTTGAAGTCAATAAAAATCTATTTAAAAACATTAAAGATATAAATGTTAGCTATACATCCATTTAAGAACTATTAATGAAAATAAGTGAGATAATATTTCCAATTTTCTGGAATAAATTCAGGGTCTTGGGTGGCCAGAGCCTGTCTTGGTAGCTCAGAGCTCAAGGTGGAAACCCACTCTGGACATCATGCCATTCCATTACAGAGTGCACACACACACACACACACACACACACTCACTCACTCACACTCACACTGTCAGTCAGATGGGGACAGTTTAGACATGGCAGTTAATCAAATGTGCCTTTGGGACATGGGTGGAAACCCAGAGAAAACTCTCTATAGACATTGGGTAGAATGTGCAAATTTCACACAGTGGCCCCAGCCAGGAATCAACTTTTGTTTTCTCAGTGTTACAATGAGATGAAGTTTCTTGAGGACTTGCTATAATTCTGTTGTATGGATCAAATCAGATAATGGATATTAAAGTGTCGGGTTGCTAAAATACTTTTTAACTAAATTCTACAAATATATGTGCGTTTTCTGGCCCAGGGTTGTGTACATAAAAGGTATTTAAATTGCCCTGGCCAGTGTGACTTAGTTGGTTTGGCCTCGTCTCATGCCCCAAAATATTGCCTGTTCGATTTGATTTCCTGGTCAAGGCTATCTATAGTTATGGATTAATACCTGGTATAGGGTGTGCAGGAGACAGCCAATTGATATTACTCTCTCACATTGTTGTTTATCTTTCCTTACTCTCTCTCTCAAAATCAATAAAAATATTTTTTAAGTGTTTTAAAACATTTTACAGTATGAGGACTCAGAGATTGTCTTTTTAAAATTTTTACTGGAAATACAAGGCAGCCATATTCATATTCTAATTTGAAATATGTGCTATATAAATGATACTGTTTTTAGAGAGACATTATGAGATAGAGGAATTTCAGGTGACCACGAAGGACACCCTTTTCTAGGGATACCAGTGCTTTCGTTTGGTTACCATAACTTCTATTGTCTACTTTTCACTTTTTGCAGATTCAGAAACTTTACTGTATATCAAGACTTTGAGTTATTTACAACTGGTATACTAACAAAATCTCAGTAGATTAACATGTAAATCAGAAGGCCAGTTTATTTATTTACAACAGAGGGTCTATCTTTCCAGTTACCAAAATAATAAATTCATTGGCCAGAGCTCCTCCTCACATATTCAAGGTACAAGGAAAGACAGATTATTAATTAACTAGAAGTTTGTTTTGTGAGATTGGAATTAGATTAAAGAGAGGAATTAGGGCATGGAAAAGCCTGAAAAACTATCCTGATATCATAAAACTGTTCACATTTCTGGGGATTCTAACGTTGTGCAGAGAAAAGCTTCTCTGGATGGGGTTAGAAAATCTATGCCAGTTTTTTTTCCTCTCTTTGGGAACCCCTTTTCTGGGCTGTGCAATCTCTTACGTTGACTACTGTGTGGTTGTATCTCTTAGAATAATTTGGGGATTGCCAAATCTTGTGAGCCTCCCCATTTAACTGAGTAAATTTTAGGATGTAGTTACTTCTACAGGAGGCTGATCTCACTTATTACATTTTTATTCTTCCTAATTTTCCCCTTGAGGTTTATCTTACTTTTTTTGATTTTTTTATCCTCACCCGAGGATATGCTTTTTATTGATTTTTCAGAGAGAAAAGAGAAACATCGATGTGAGAAACATCGATCAGTTGCCTCCCATATGTGCCCCAACCAAGGACCGAACCCACAACCTAGTATTTGCCCTGACCAAGAATTGAACCTGTAACCTTTTGGTGTATGAGACAACTTTCCAACTAAGCCACCCAGCTAGAGCATGGCTATCTTACTTTAGATCTGGGAATACCTTTTCCTTTCTTCTGTATATGGATATGGATGTATCCATGTACTATATGAACTTTCTTCCTTTGGCTGGATGGACAGAGTAACGGTTAAGAATGTATTTTTAAAATATATATTTTATTGATTTTTTTACAGAGAGGAAGGGAGAGGGATAGAGTTAGAAACATCGATGAGAGAGAAAGACATCAATCAGCTGCCTCCTGCACACCTCCGACTGGGGATGTGCCCACAACCAAGATACATGCCTCTGACTGGAATCGAACCCGGGACCCTTCAGTCCACAAGCTGACGCTCTATCCACTGAGCCAGACCAGTTTCGGCAAGAATATATTTTTAAAAAGTCTATAAACTATCTAGAGCAGTGGTCACCAACTGGTGGTCCGTGAGGTCTGAAAGGTTGGTGACTGCTGATGTAGAGTATAGAGAGAATATAGAATATATTCTACATATTCAGATTTATAGAATATATTTGAGCCAGGGCTCAAGTAGATACAGTCTATGGAGTATCCTGAAGTATTACTATTAGGATAATAGATATGCTTATCTAAAACACTGTTAGCTTGGTTAATTTTTACCTCAAATGTTTTCCCACTTACTACAGGAGAAGAGGGTGGTGATGAGCTCTGGAGGGCACCAGCATTTGGTCAGCTGTTTGGAGACATTGCAGAAAGCTCTCAAAGGTTTGTAATCATCTTTGAAATATGCTAATTTCTTAAAACCACCTGTTTAAGAAAGACTATTTTACACTTATACTAGAAATGTAAATTGAAATAGGTCAACTTTCTAAGCTAGGTTTTGGTTTTGGTTTTATTATGGAATTGAGATGTGCTCTTACCTGATGTTTTGATACATTTATTTTGATCCTATTTTAGAGGCTGGTAGAGACTCAAAAGATAATTGATGAAGCATAACTATACACTTGATCTTAGCCAAAAGGCCGAGAAGCGATTGATGAAGCATAACTATAGATAGCAGGGAAAAGTTTTTTTTTCACCTTTATATGTTTTCTTCTAATTAATTTTCAATAAGAAAATGATTAGAAGATTTTTACTGTGTTTCTAGACAATGTTTTCAGGAAAGCAAACATAAAATTTAAATTGTGAGCTTGATTATTCATGCTTCTAATTACCTCATTTTTGGGGGGGAAATGAAAGTAAAAAAAGATTTTTCCTCTGATGCACCCCAAATGAAACTTACTCAGCTGAATATTGGTTAATTTTTTCATTGTGGTAAAATATTCATAACATAAAACTTATCATTTTAACCATTTAAAAATGTACAGTTCATTGGCATTCGGTCCATTCACATTATTGTGTATCGATCGTCACCATCCAGCTCCAGACCTTTATCATCTTCCCAAATTGAAACTGTGAACCCATTAAACAACAACTTTTCACTTCCTCCTCTCCCCAGCTCCTGGCAACTACCATTCTAATTTCTTTCTGTAAGAATTTGACTTCTCATAATAGTAGAATCATAAAATATTTGTCCTTTATTTCACTTAGCATAATGTCTTCAAGATTCATCCATTTTGTAGCATGTATCAGAATTTTCTTTTTAAGAAAGTTGAATAATATTTTAATGTATGTGTATACCACATTTTGTTTATTCAGCCATTGAGGAACACATGGGTTATTTCTATCTTTTGGCTATTGTAAATAATGCTGCCATAAACACTTATATATTATTATTATTTTATTATTTTAAAGAGTGGGTTTATTAAAGCTGGGGAGAGTGAAACTAGGAAGGGCTTCGGATAGAAGAAGCAATAGAAGAGTCTAGGAGGGGCTGCTTTTGTTCTCTAGAAATGTCACAGGACTGAAATGAGTAGAGGCGGGGCTACGTTGGCTCACTGGAAAGTCAGAGAAAAGGGGCGTTGGAGACAGGTTCAAGGGGTTAGCTGTCCATCGCTCCCCTGATTGCAAGTCTTGTGGGGACCTTAAGAGTTTAGGAAATGCACCCCTGAGAGGGAGAATGTCTGTTTTTGTGTTGTTGATTTTTAATTTTTTTTTTATTGTTTAGAGTATTACATATAGTACATATATCTCCATTTTTTCCCCCATTGACCTTCCCCCAGCCTCCCCTACCCCCTGTCACATTTACCTTCTTTAAATTAAAGGTAACTCCCAAATGAGTAATGAAAAAGGGAGAAGAGAAAGATCCAATCGTTTTTTTCAAATATATTTTTAAAAATTGATTTTAAAGAGAAGAAGGGAGAGAGAGAAACATTGATAAACATCCATAGGTTGTCTCCCATATGTGCCTGACCGAGGATCTAACCCTCAATCTGGGTATGTGCCCTGACCTGGAATTGAACCCTCCACCTTTTGGTGTACTGGACAATGCTCCAACCAACTGGTTTATACCGGCCAGGGCTCAAATAGATTTTTTTTTTACCTTTATTACTGCATAGGCCGTAGCTAACCCTAACATTGCAATGACCTTTATCACTTTGAAAGGATGGTCATGAAGAATACCATTTAAGTTATTTGGAGCATCCTTTGTGATTTCCTCTTTTCACCCTTTCATAGTAACATCTTTACCCGCAATGACCGATCGTTTGGAGTCTATAGCGAGACAGAATGGGTAAGTAGACAGACTGTCTGCAGGCAGAAATGTTTAACTTAGTGTTGACTTTGGGTGGCTTTATTTCTGTGTCTTCTATTAATTTTTGTTTTGATTTGTTCCTGCTAGACTGGGCTCTCATCTCAGTGCCAGTGGCACTGAATGTTACATCACGTCAGATATGTTCTATGTGGAAGTGCAGTTAGATCCTGCAGGACAGCTTTGTGATGTAAAAGTGGCTCACCATGGGGAGAATCCTATGGTATGTGTTGTCGATATTTCACTGGAATCTGTGGGGTTTCCTTAGGAACATTGATTTTAAAATGAATTGTTGGGGTTTGAAACAGCGTGGGTTTAGCGTTTTCATGAGCCACTGTAGAGGTGATGTGACAGGCTACCACATCAGTAGCTTTAGAGTGGGATTTAGAGTGACATGGGTCCATCTCTGACCTCATCCAAGAGCTTTCACAGATGGAAATACCAGAGGAACTCTTGCCATTTCATATACACAAACATGAGCCGCAACTGAACACTAGGTGCTGGGGTTTCAGAGATAATAAAGTTTCTATCCTCAAAGAACTTAAAATCAAGATGGACAGATAAGCTTGTATGTAGCTGATGTCTCTGAAAAATCCTATAAAAGGGATGAATCTAAAATGTGTGTAACCAGACAATTGGATATGGATTCCAAGGATGGCATTAAAGAGAGGTCCTAAAGTTTTAAACAAGCTACTGAAAGTTGATTCTTTTATAAACTCTTGCATATATTTTGATCTTTAATTTCCTGTCCCAATCCCATGGTTTACCAAGTAGGAAGAAGATGTTTTTTGATATCTTAATAATGGCATGTGTGCTAATAAGAGAAAAATTCTTAGTGTCTTCAGAGTTCTTAAAGTAGTGTAATGTTTTAACATTACTTTTTTAATTTCAGAGCTGTCCAGAGCTTGTACAGCAGCTAAGGTAAGCAAATGACATAATCCCTTATATTGGCAGACAGCGCTGTTCTTTATAGCTAGGTTTTATAGCCAGTCAAAAGTTACCTTCCTGAGGAACAGATTTATTTTCTTGGATCAAGATTTTTCAGAACTGACTTAACTTGATTTCTTCCCCCTACTCAGTTTAGTCCAGGGCTTTTCAGCTTTGGCAGTGTTAATCATTTGGATTGGAAAATTCTTTGCTCTAGGGCAGTGGTTGGCAAACTCATTAGTCAGCAGAGCCAAATAGCAACAGTACAACGATTGAAATTTCTTTGGAGAGCCGAATTTTTTAAACTTAAACTTCTTCCAACATCACTTCTTCAAAATAGACTTGCCCAGGCCACAGTATTTTGTGGAAGAGCCACACTCAGTGGGCCAAAGAGCTGCATGTGGCTCATGAGCCACAGTTTGCTGACCACTGCTCTAGGAGGCTGCCCTGTGCTTTGTGGGATGTTTAACGGCATCCTTGGTGTCTCCACTAGTTGCCAGTATTAGCTATTGAGTTGCAACAATAAAAAATATCTCTAGGTATGCCCTAGCCAGTTTGGCTCAGTGGATAGAGTGTCGGCCTGCTAACTGAAAAATCCTGGGTTTGATTCTGGTCAATGGCACATGCTCAGGTTGCAGGCTCGATCTCCAGTAGATGGCATGAGAAGGTAGCTGATCAATGATTCTTTCTCATTGATGTTTCTATCTCTCTCTCCTTCTTCTTCTCCCTTCCTCTCTAAAATCAATAAAAATATATTTTAAAAACATATATTTCCAGGTATTATTAAATGTCCATTTGAGGGCAAAAATGTCCATTTGAGAACTACTAACTTAGCCTTTGGAATTCTGTATGGAACAAAATAAACAGCATTTTATTGAATTAGGGAAGGCTTGAAAAAATTGGGTCTATACTATGAAAAACTTTTTTCACTTCATTTTTGAGAAAAGTTGTTTTATATTTAAGGCATAAACTTCCATCATAGTATAATGCCAGGCGTGGAGAATCTCTTTTGTCAATTGGTGGTTTTTTCCCTTTGGCTTATCTTTTCCCTTTGAGAATCTCTACAGCAGCGATTCTCAGCCTGTGAGTCACAACCCGCAGGTTAGAACCGCCAGCAGGGTCGCCTTAAATCATCGGAAACACAGATATTTACATTGCGATTCGTAACAGTAACAAAATGACAGTTATGAAGTAGCAACAAAAGTAATTTTATGGTTGGGAGTCACCACAACATGAGAAACTGTATTAAAGGTCGCGGCATTAGGAAGGTTGAGAACCACTGCCCTATTGCGTATGTGCCTACAACCAAGGTACATGTCCTTGACCAGAATTGAACCTGGGACCCTTGAGTCTGCATGCCAACGCTCTATCCACAGTGCCAAACCAGTTAGGGTGGGAATTATTTTTTTAAAGTTAAATTCTTTATTGTTTAAAATATTATATGAGTCTCCCTTTTCTCCCATACTTTCTGGGAATTTGAGAAAGTCATAGATCAATTTTATGTTTTGTTTTGTTTTTTAATTTTATGTTTTAAATGTCTTAGAAAGGGTGGAGTATTGAGGAACTAAGTTTTACACTCATATTTTCCAGTGATTTGGTTAGTATGCGTATAGCCAAATGCACCAAATTTGAATCAGTTTTGAAAAATTGCAGTGCAACATAAAAATAACCTTTTTATGATTTAATTAAACCAATAACTCTAGCAAAACTATATTACCACCTTTGTCTAGAAAGGTAGACATTGGCTTAATCCACCAAGCCAGTATTTCTGGTTCTAATTTGGAGTAAGAGACTGCTCCAACTTAAGGACTAGTGGTGTTTTTGTTTTGTTTTTTGAAATATATTTTATTGATTTTTCACAGAGAGGAAAGAAGAGAGATAGTTAGAAACATCAATGAGAGAGAGACATCGATCAGCTGCCTCCTGCACGTGCCCCCACTGGGGATGTGCCTGCAACCAAGATACATGCCCTTGATGGGAATTGAACCCCGGACCCTTCAGTCCACAGGCCGACGCTCTATCCACTGAGCCAAACTGGTTTCAGCAGAACTAGTGATATTCTAAAGTTAATTTGTGGCTTGGACAGGTTGCTCACTTGGTTAGAGCATCATCCTGATATGCCACAGTTTCATAGTTGTATTTTTAATGTGTATCTTTTTTTTTAACATGAGGATTTTTTTTATTGATTTTTAGAGAGAGTAGGAGGGAAGGAGGGGAAGAGAGAGAGAGAGAGAGACAAACATTGATGTGAGAGAGACACATTGGTTGCTTCCTGCATGTCCCACGACTGGGACCAGGAATTGAACCTGCAACCCAGGTATGTACCCTTGACCAAGAATTGAACCTGGAACCCTTTGGTTTATGGGCCAATGTTCTAACCAGCTAGCTACACTAGCCAGGGTAGGGTTGTGGGTTTGACTCCTGGTCTGGGCACATAAAAGAAGCAACCAATAAATGCATCAATAAGTGGAAAAATCAATTGATATTTTTCTCTCTCCCTCCTGCTCTCTAAATTCAGTGAATAGGCCAGCCGGTGTTGCTTAGTGGTTGAGCATAGACCCATGAACCAGAGGTTACTGTTTCATTCCTGCTCAGGGCACATGCCCGGGTTGAGGGCTTGACTCCCAATTAGGGGCTTGTAGAAGGTAGCCGATCAATGATTCTCTCTCCCTCTCCCTTCCTCTATCTGAAATCAATAAGAATATTTCTTAAACATCAGTAAAAAAAAATAAAAGTTAGTTTCTGAGCATGTTTGGAAGTGGAACCTCAGAAAGAATATTAGCCTTTATACCTGATACTTTTAGTCACTTTGTATAGATTGTAATTCTAAGGTAGGGAATATATTTTACTGCTGCTCCTGTTTCTTGTTGTTATTTTAATGCTACTTCTAGCAGTAAGCATTCAGTAAATGCCTGGCCAATTTTCTGACATTGTCAGAGCAATTTAGCTTTCAAGAGATTTTTTTTAAAAAATATAGTTTATTGATTTTTTACAGAGAGGAAGGGAGAGGGATTGAGAGTTAGAAACATCAATGAGAGAGAGAGGCATCGATCAGCCGCCTCCTACACGACTCTTACTGGGGATGTGCCTGCAACCAAGATACATGCCCCCGACCGAATCAAACCCTGGACCCTTCAGTCCGCAGGCTGTCGCTCTATCCACCGAACCAAACCTGTTTCAACTGAGAGATTTTTTTTTTTAGGTTTGAAAAGAAATGCAGAGAGTTAGAATTTGTTGTGTTGGATTCCTAAGCTTGCCCACAAAAGCCCATTTGACTAAGAATCCAAGCCTGTTTTTTTCGTGACATCTACTCATACGTTATATATTAAAAGGAAAAGGAAGTACCCAAGCTGGTCTGGCTCAGATAATAGAGTGTTGGCCTGCGGGCTGAAGGGTCCCAGGTTCGATTCCAGTCAAGGGCACATGCCTGGTTTCAAGCTCCATCCCCAGTGAAGGATGTTGAGCAAGGTTCTCATCATTGATGGTTCTATCTCTCTCTCCCTCTCCCCTCCTCTCTGAAATAAATAAAATATATTATTTTTAAAAAAGGAAAAGGAAGTAACTTATTTAAAATGTCTCATTTACCGTGGCTGGCTGGTGTGTGTCAGTGATTAGAGCATTGGTCTGTGCACTGAAGGGTCAGAGCATTGGTCTGTGCACTGAAGGGTCACTGGTTCGATTCCCCATCCAGGACATGTTCATGGGTTGGAGGTTTGATCCTGGGCCCTGGTCTGAGTGCATGAGGGTGGCAACTAATTGATGTGTCTCACATCAATGTTTCCCTCCCTCCCTTCTTCCCTCCCTTCCTTCCATTCTAAAATCAATGGGGAAAATATCCTTGGGTGAGGAATTAAATAAATGGCTTATTAGGAGCAAATTAGTATATAAATTATCAGGTCTTTTTTACTATCTTTTTTTAAAAAAATGTTTTTATTGATTTCTAGAGAGGGATAGGCAGTTAGAAACACCAATGAATTGGCTGCCCCCCATCAGAGATTGAGCCTGCAACCCAGGCATGTGCCTTGACTGGGAATCAAACTAGTGACTCTTGGTTCCTGGATCAATGCTCAACTACTGAACCACACTGGTTGTTAACAACTCCAGAAAAATGGGCAGAGCAAGGAAAACTTTTCATTTTCTTTTGCTATTGTTCTTAAAAAATATATTTTTATTGATTTCAGAGAGGAAGGGAGAGGGAGAGAGATAGAAACATCAGTGATGAGAGAGAATCATTGATTGGTTGTCTCCAGCCTGCCTTCTACTGGGAACCGAACCCACAACCTGGACACATGCCCTTGACTGGAATTGAACCCAGGACCCCTCAGTCCACAGGCCTATGCTCTATCCACTGAGCCAAACCAGCTAGGGCTCTTTTGCTATTTTTGATTAAGTCTAGAAACCTGGCTCGGGGAAAAAATAGAGCATATTATGAAAATTAGTTTTATTATTATTATTTTGGCACTTTGCTGTTAAGATTGAGTAGTAAATATGTTTTTTATTCTCCTCCCTCTCCCTTCTTCCTTTAACTCCTTATAGGGAAAAAAATTTTGATGAATTTTCTAAGCACCTTAAGGGTCTTGTTAATCTTTATAACCTTCCAGGAGACAAGTGAGTATTTTTATTTTTTTTGCTATTGTTGGAAAAACCAATATAAATCTGTAAACTATTTTGGGCTCAGAAGTTTGCCAAGCCTTTTGCCCTATCTCATTTGTGATTTCTAATAGTACTGACAATCTAGAGCTCACCTTCCAACTCTATGTTTTTAAGTTATTTTAAATAAATAATATCTGCATTCATGCATTAAGCCATCTTCAACATATTGATTTCTGGGCTGAAAGAAATTAGTTGTAGAACTGGCTTGTCATATTTACTTTTATTCTACTTGGGATTTTGTTAACCTGTTTGGCTCTTTTAAATAAAAATAAAAATTAGCTTTGATAGGTCAATGGGTTATTATTTTTTTAAGTTTAGAAACACATTTTAATTAAGATCTAAATACAGTTCCTAAAATATTGACTTCTCTAGAAATCGTGGCTATACAATAATATATTATATCTATCATGTTAGAATGTGTATTGTACTCAAATACAAAAACTGTAAGACAAACCACATCCTTCAACAACTGAGCAAAGATAGAATGCTTAAGGAACAACATAGATGGACTTGCAGAGGCTGGGCTGTTTTGCTTTAAGCGCCATTAAAAAGAGCACAAATGCATGGATTTTTGGGTATATCCATTGAGTTGAACTTTTGGCACTAGGAATATCACCATAGATTTTTATTTATTTTTTATTTTTAAAAATATATTTTGATTCCAGAGATGAAGGAAGAGAGATAGAAACACCAATGATGAGAGAAAATCATTGATTGGCTGCCTCCTGCATACCCTAGGTTGGGGACTAAGAGTAACCTGGGCATGTGACCCACCTGGGAATCGAACCCTGACTTGTTGGTTCATAGGTCTATGCTCAACTTCTGAGCCATGCCAGCTGGGCCTCACTATGGATTTAAAAAAAGAAAAACATTTTGAAAGTTTTTTTGTGTTTTTTTTTTTAATGGATATTTTAGTTGCCTTCATATAGACTTGCCCCTTAGGCTTTCTGTATTAGAGGGAGAAAAAGAGAGAGGGAGTGTGTGTGTGTGTGTGTGTGTGTGTGTGTGTGTGTGTGTTTTAATGACTTATCTCTTGTTCTCTTTAGCAAACTGAAGACTAAAATGTACTTGGCTCTCCAATCCTTAGAACAGGATCTATCTAAAATGGCAGTCATGTATTGGTAAGACTGACTAAGGTGTCAATTCTATATGACCCTTCTGAGTACCCCATTCTTAAATATAGGGCATCCTTTTTTATATAGGGCATTACCAGGGTCCTATTATATGGAATTGGGCAAAAGAAGGCTTACAGTTGTTTGTATGGAAAATAATACAAGGATTAATAAATAACGTAAGAATAAATTCTGTTTTTCATGTAACTGTAAACCTATTCTTGCCCCACCCTGTATATATTTATATGATAGATGTATATTACTATACATCTGTATTTTATCTATATTATACATTGTGTCCATCTCCTTTCACTTCCCAAATGATTTCATTCCATGTTCTGACTGTCAGTATCCCTAAGTTGTTGGGGAGTGGGTTTTATCTGAAGTCTTGTCAAACCTGGCCTCCCATCTAATAAATAATAGTCTAGTTGTAATTTTTGTTTGCCACACTGTATATTGCTTATACTTGGAAATAACCCTTTCACTTAGAAGGTGAAATACAATTGTTATACGCCCAAGTACAAGACAGAGTCATTAATCATATGTCTTTTAAGAGCTGAAGTCATTTTCCCAATGTGTACTGATACCTTCAGGCTTTCAATACGAGCAAACATAGATCATGTATCTTGCAGGAAAGCAACCAACGCTGGCCCCTTAGATAAGATTCTACATGGAAGTGTTGGCTATCTCACGCCAAGAAGCGGGGGTATGTGATCCTATTTTGCTTATTTAGAAAAATGTCTGATTTTTCGTGGAGGGGTCATTACTTAAAATTTCACCTTGGACCAGACCAGTATGGCTCAGTGGTATGAACTGGGAGGACATGATTCTGTTCCTGGTCAGGGTGCATGCCCAGGTTGTGAACTTGATCCTCAGTGGGGGGGCATGCAGGAGGCAGCTGATCGATGATTCCCTTTCATAATTGATGTTTCTACTTCTCTCCTCCTCTCCCTTTATCTCTGAAATCAATAAAAAATGTATTTTTAAAAATTTCACCTTGGGTTTATAAGCAGAGGGAGAAAATTATTAGTCATTTATAAGATATTAACACCTGTTTCCCTTACATTTTATATTTTTAATTGTGAGGTAAATTGTTGCCACTAGAATCAATACTTATGCTTCTGTCCTATTTCATAAGCTGCTTTAGAGCACGAATCTTCATATCTGTGAAACTACTTCCTATATATATAGGTTTATAGAAATGGGGATATTTTTCTTTATTTGTAATTTACCTGGTAAAGATGTAGTGATAAGTTTTACTTTCCATAGGTCATTTAATGAATTTGAAGTACTATGCCTCCCCTTCTGACCTGCTGGATGATAAGACTACATCTCCCATCATTTTGCATGAGAATAATGGTAAGACTTTAAAGCAACTGAAGGTTTTTATCAGTGTTTAACAAAATTCTTTTTAAGTTTGAATGCCTATGCTTGAACTTCTTTGTTTGCTACTTGTAATAAGTTTGCCATCCCTGTTAAAGTTTGCACCTGGTCCAGTCACCAGTCACACACACACACACACACACACACACACACATCTTCATATATAAATATGTATGTGTGTGTGTGTGTGTGTGTGTGTGTATATATATATATATATATATATATATATATATATGAATAAGTAAATGGGTAAATTAAAGGATATAAACCACCCTGACTTGAAATAATCCCCTTTAATCATTACTTAATGGTGAAGAAATTGGCCGACTTACTAAAGAATTATAATATTGGATGTTATTTTCTATTTGCACTTTAATACACTAAAACAAAATGAGAAATGGCCTAATGCCTCATTTGATCCCCTTATAACGCCAATTATTGATTATTTTATAATCACAATTCTATTTACATATATTCTGAAGTTGGAGAAAATAAAGCAAATATAAGTAATGAGCTTTAAAAATGTTTTTCCTTGGATTGCATTATTTTCTGTATTTTGTTTTATTTACTGACAGAAACACTGGTTGGTTAGAAAGGTAACTTCTAGCATTTCTTTTTTTCTTTTTTAATATATTTTATTGATTTTTTTACAGAGAGGAAGGGAGAAGGATAAAGAGTTAGAAACATCGATGAGAGAGAGACATAGTTCAGCTGCCTCTTGCACCCCTTACTGAGGATGTGCCCGCAACCAAGGCACATGCCCTTGACTGGAATCGAACCTGGGACCTTTCAGTCTGCAGGCTGACGCTCTTATCCACTGAGCCAAACCGGTTTCAGCAACTTCTAGCATTTCTAAGTTATATAGGTATTACAGTATCTGTTAAACAAAATAGGTCTGACAAATCATGCAGAAGTTAGCCTGTTTTTTGTTTTCTTAATGTTAGGGTCTTTACAAATTGTGTTACTTTGGAAAATATCCTTTTTCGTTTCTTTTTCCAGTTCCTCGATCTTTGGGCATGAATGCATCAGTGACAATTGAAGGAACATCTGCTATGTATAAACTCCCCATTGCACCATTAATTATGGGGTCACACCCAGTTGACAACAAATGGTAAGTTAACCATAATTAATCCTAGGGCAGCAAAGTTCATTTTTTACCATCAAGCCCAGTTTTAAGCCAGTTTCACTTGGCTCTTTCCTCACTCGACTTTCTAGAGATTGGCTTTTTGTTTTATCCCCATTTAATTTCTTTTTTCAATGGCTATTTTAATGTTCCTGAGAAGTTTGCTCATGGAACACATTCTCTGTCCTGAGAGAGAAAGAAGAGAACTGTGCTAATTCCTCTTTAAATGATTGCTTACATTGGTTTGGAGCGATAACTAGGGAACATGCTTCAGGGTAGATGTTTGATTAAATACTTCAGGGTTAACAAATAGGATATTTCAGAATTGGGGGAAGAAAAGTTTTGATAGGCATTGTGAGTATGTGTTTATATGAACAGACATGTCTAAGAATGGGTGTTTAGGTTTTTCATTTTCATACCAAGTCAAAACCCAACCCTACCTCTTCTTTTGTTTGAAGGACCCCATCTTTTTCCTCAATCACCAGTGCCAATAGTGTTGATCTTCCTGCGTGTTTCTTCTTGAAATTCCCCCAGCCAATCCCAGTATCTAGAGCATTTGTTCAGAAACTTCAGAATTGCACAGGTGAGTTATAAGCCTCAGTAGCTAATCTTGTTACAAGTATGGTCTTGTAGGCCTCAAAAAAGCATTGATGGGTATAGATGTTATGGTACTTGGTTCTGAAGTACTTTTTGAATAAATGGACAAATGAAGTGGAAGTCATGAAGGGAAAACTGAGCTGTCAACATTTTGATCTTATTGTGATCATTATATCGGTCCTTTCCCCCTTCCCCCAGGAATTCCATTGTTTGAAACTCAACCAACTTATATACCCCTCTATGAACTGATCACTCAGTTTGAGCTGTCCAAGGACCCTGACCCCATACCTTTGAAACACAACATGCGATTTTATGCTGTAAGTAAGACTCTGTGGGCTGCTGTAGGTTTTGTTTGGACCCCAAATGAAAATCTTCCTTTATAGGATTACTGAAGTTAAGTATTCTTTTGCACTGCTGGATCCTATCGTATTTCCTCAGTCAGGCAGGAAACTACAGAAATCTCTGGAACTTACTGAAGAAAGAGCATAAGCTTCTAAGTCAGGAAACAACATACATTTCATTATTGAAATTTCAGGTGAAAGTTCCTTAATGATATTTGGACTTTCACAAGCATATAAGTAGGTGTTAAATATTCTTACTGTTTAATTTTTCAAGTGCCATGAGCTTATAATCTGGAAAGGTCATTTATTCAGATGCATAAAGAAAGGGCTTGAATGTTCTGGCTGGTGTGACTAGGTTGGTTGGGCATTTTCCCGTGCTCTGAAAAGTTGCCGGTTCTATTCCTGGTCAGGGCACATGCCAGGGTTGCAAGCTTGATCCCTGGTAGGAGGCAGTCAGTTGATGTCTGTCTGTCTGTCTGTCTGTCTCTTCCCCTTCTTCTCCCTTGCTCCCTGTCTCTTTCCTCTCTTTCTAAAAATCAATGAAAAAAAATATTTTTTTTAAAAAAGGAAAATGCTGGAGTGAATGAATTAAAGAAAGTTTCAAAACCTCATTTTTACTTGAATTTATTGGAATGTTTGATGATAGTCTAAAGTAGTAGTTCCCAAATTCTGGCTGCATTACAATTACATATAGAGAGTATTTTATTAAAAATACAGATTCTACAGATTTCTGAGGTAATTTTCATGTTAGCTAGGCTAGGAAGCCACTAGCAGAACATTTACAAAAAAAGAGTCTGTTCAGCCACGTGGGGAATTAGCCTTTACAGCGTCAGCTGACCAAAGAATTCAGTGGCGTTCCATTACTCACTGGGTCTGAGGTGCAGGGTGTCTGTTAGGATAGCTGGGTTTGGAGGATAATGTGTGAGCAAACAGCATTCACTGCCTTTGTTCTTTTTGCCTAGGCGCTTCCAGGCCAGCAGCACTGCTATTTCCTTAACAAGGACGCCCCTCTCCCAGATGGCAGGAGTCTACAGGGAACCCTTGTTAGCAAAATCACCTTCCAGCACCCTGGCCGCGTTCCTCTTATCCTAAATCTCATCAGACACCAAGTGGCCTATAACACCCTAATTGGAAGCTGTGTCAAAAGAACTATTCTGAAAGAAGGTACTGTCTTTCCTTTTGATATCCTTACTAATAAATGGAAACTGATAACGCCAGCGATTTTCTAATTTGGTAGCCCATCATATTACCTGTGGAACTTTTAAAAAGACAGATATTTGCCAAAACCGGTTTGGCTCAGTGGATAGAGCGTCGGCCTGCGGACTGAAGGGTCCTGGGTTCGATTTCGGTTGGGGGCATGTACCTTGGTTGCAGGCACATCTCCAGTTGGGAGTGTGTAGGAGGCAGCTGATCAATGTCTCTCTCTCATCAATGTTTCTAACTATCCATCTTCTCTTCCTCTCTGTGAAAAATCAATAAAATATATATATATATAAAAAAAAGATACTTGGTTTCCATATCCTCAAGAAATAAATTAGAACCTCAGTGGGAGGTGTTGGGAATCTAGTTGAAGCTCCACAAATAATTTGATGGAACCAATCTATAAATTAGCATATGGAAACCACTGTGGGTTATTTTTTGGGGGGGGGAGTGTTTGCAATGGACTTAGTTTTTCTCTGCATAAAGTGATATAATTGGTTAGCTAAGGGCCTGAACCTGCAGTTGAATATAAAGTAGAACTTGAGATGCTGTAGGAAGAAAGGGCTTTTTTTTTTTAAAATATATTTTGACTTTTTTACAGAGAGGAAGGGAGAGGGACAGAGAGTTAGAAACATCGATGAGAGAGAAACATCGAGCAGCTGCCTCCTGCATACCCCACACTGGGGATGTGCCCGCAACCAAGGTACATGCCCTTGACCAGAATCAAACCTGGGACCGTTCAGTCCGCAGGCTGACGCTCTATCCACTGAGCCAAACTGGTTTCGGCAGAAAGGACTTCTTGATATCTAAGTTTTACATTAAGACAGTTCTTTTAGTCCTGAATATATTTCCTCCCTCCATTCTTTGGAGAACTTAATCATATAGTTTAAAAAAGGATGAAACCTGTGCCTTTTCCTCGCAGATTCTGGAATGCTAGTGTTTTCCAAACAGGTATTAGAAGCTTTGATATGAATTTGGGCTGCTCTAGTTAACCACAGTTACTTTTTACCTTAGTTGTAAAACACTTCAGTGAAAGAAATCTATCAGTGCAAATGCTAGGCAAGAAAAACCAGGGAAGATAAATCAGGAGATATTTTTTATGGGAATAAAAACTGCTTTAGAAATGAGAAATTTTAGAGAGCATATGCAAGTATGCCTATGGACCTTCTATTTCATGTATTTGAATCCCAGGAGAGATCTTCAAATAGCTTCAGGGCACCCAAAAACGAGTTTTTGTATGGTAGTTACTAAGTTAGTCTTATAGAGATGTTTTCTGCCAAGAAAGTATGAGATCTTTGATTCTGGGCGGCCAACATGTTTAACTTAAGAACATATGATGACAGATAATGTGTGTATTTGGTATAACTATATCATTTTAGATTGTAGCCCTATATCCTTGCTCACCATATTATGGGATGCACAGCTAACAGCTGCAAACACTGATAGAAAACAGGGTTTATGGCAGTGGTTCTGGAGGTCTGCTTATCAAACAGAATGAGAAACTCCTCTTGGCCACATTTATATTCACAATTCACTTTTAAGGCAGGGCGTTTATATCTTTCCAAGTCTTTAACAATTTAGGGATTAAATGCCTTCATTTTAGAAAGCTGAAATTTAGTTCTTTGTTTCGGAGTACTTATAACATGAACTGGCAGATGCCTTTTATTTCCTGTGAATGATACAGTAGGTGTGGGATTTCGTTTCCAAGGGAAAGAGAAAGTTTAATTCTTTACACTCAGGAATTATTTACTTGTCTCAAGTCTTATATTATTTTATGTTTTTTTTTGCCTTTTAGATTCTCCTGGGCTCCTTCAATTCGAAGTGTGTCCCCTCTCAGAGTCCCGCTTCAGTGTATCTTTTCAGCACCCTGTGAATGACTCCCTGGTGTGTGGTGAGTTGTATGGGTGGCTCCCATCTCTCTCAGGGCAGCAGTTTGTTCCTTGGTCTCTTTCTGAAAATTCAGGAGCTGACTCTAACTCAAATACTTCCGACATATTTTTGTCTTTCAGTGGTAATGGATGTGCAGGACTCAACACATGTGAGCTGTAAACTCTACAAGGGGCTGTCAGATGCACTCATCTGCACAGATGACTTCATTGCCAAAGTTGTTCAAAGGTAGCACTGGCCCTTTTCCATCAGCGTCCCAGTAAGAGGTGTATAGTAATGTCTTTTCAGTATTAGAGTGAATTGGACATTTAAAAGGAAAACATTTAGTCACTGCTTTGAATTTATTCTCCTCTGCTTTCAATTCGAAAGCAATATGAGCTTTGATTTTTAAAATATCATTATGAGAGTAATAGGGTATAAGGTAGGTAACTTCAGGCCTGGCATTAGGGTTCTTGTAGGAGGAAGAGAACTGAAATAAGATGTAGGTCTTTTTATTTTTTAAAATATATTTTATTGATTTTTTACAGAGAGGGAGAGAGAATTAGAATCATCAATGAGAGAGAAACATCAATCGGCTGCCTCCTGCACACCTCCCACTGGGGATGTGCCAGCAACGAAAGTACATACCTTTGACCGGGACTCTTGAGTCCGCTGCCCAACACTTTATCCACTGAGCCAAACTGGTTAGGCCAGTAGGTCTTTTTTTACTGACCCTTTTTGTAACATGTCAGTGACAGTATGTGGGAAGATATTTAAGCCAGTCAACTTTCCAGAAACATGGTGTAATTTTGAGATTTTTCTTGAAAAGATACCAGTGGCCCATTTTGAAAATAAATTTTATTGGAACAGAGCCATGTCTGTTCATTTACATATTGTCTATGGTGGTTTTGCAGCTAAGATGGCAGGATAGTTAGAAACCATATGATTTTCAAAAGCCTAAGTTGATATTGACTGGATCTTTAAGAATAGTTGCTGATATGTTCTAGAGCAAATGTTTTCAAACATAGGTTTATAAATATAAACTTATAAGATAGAAAGTGCTTTGCTTTAAAGTAAACAAGATTTCATACCAGTAGTAGCAGATTTTACAGTATTGGTTTGGGCTGCTCTAAGCCATTAACTTAGATGGGTCAAGAGATTTTTCTAGTGGCTGATTAATTAAGATAAATCATGTATCCCATTAATGACGTCAAGCTCCAGAAGGAAGGCATTTTGTTATTGAGTTAATTATTACCAGTTTTATTTTAGTTAATTATAATGTCTAATTCTTTGGATTCTTGTTTATGGTTAGTTTGTTTTTGGTGATGCTTCAAAAGAGATTGACGATTGCCTACGGGCCCATATTCTCTTTAATTTACCCAAAGGTCTGGCATTTCACAGAACTGTTCCTGCCTTTGGGATTATTTGCCTTACCTGAAAATTGCATTACTGCAAACCTCTGAGGACATATGTAAATCTCAGGAAAAATGAAAGCTTATTATCTCTAATGAAAACTTGGTTTCATTCAGCAGCTAGTGCAATGTTAATTTTGTCTTTCTCCATCTTATCTTACAGATGTATGTCCATCCCTGTGACGATGAGGGCTATTCGGAGGAAGGCTGAAACCATTCAGGCTGACACCCCAGCACTGTCCCTCATTGCAGAGACAGT
>PVJN01022105.1:0-33822 GCA_004026805.1 Lasiurus borealis | reverse complement strand
CTCCTATTCTTGAGCTTTGAGTTTGTTTGTTTCATTTTCTTGAAAAGATTCAGGTATTTAAATGGACTACTTATTTCCTTGAATGACAGAGTGCTCTGGGAATGTCTGTTGAACCACAGGCACTACTACTGGGGAAGCCCCAGCCTTTCTTTGCTGAAGGTGATAAAGCACCAGGCATTCCTTTCTCCAGGCGCTGGTATTACAGAGCTAAGAAAGATAAACCCAGTTAAAACCTGAAAACCCCTGGAGGGTTGCCTTGCTTTTCTCAGGGTTTCCTGTTCTTTAACCTGAAGAAAAGGTGGTTAGATGAGAGAAAATTGGGGGATGGGTTGGAAATCAGCTCCATTAGTAAAGCCTCACGAAACTCCTGGTATATGTACCTCCATTTTACAGATGAAGGCTCAAAGAGAGAATTGGTCCAAGCCTGCACAGCTAGGCACAGCTTGGGTCTGAAATTTGATCTGTGTCCACCATGCTTTCCACTGTTCCTAAAAACTGATGATATAACACCATTCTTCTCCCTACCCTCCCCCTCCCCGCTCCCCCCTCCTGCCCCAGCCCCAGGAAATTTGTTGTCAATCTTCTGGAATATATGTATTATCTGTTCCCTAAAAAAATAAAATCTTGGCTATCCAAGAATGTCTTCTGCCTTGAGTCTCCTAAGTTGGCTAACTCTTAGCCAAAAGAATATATCCTCATTTGATGAGATATTTTTTTATTTGATCTCACTGTATACATTGGAAGGTCAAAGTCATAAAATGAAGTTCTTATAAACCCTGCAGCAATTTAATAGTACTACACATAGTTCCCTTAGCTCCTGGGGTTTATGAAGTATGATATATATATATATATCAGTAAGCCTGTTTTTCTAGTTTAGCTCATAAACTGGTTCTGAAGGGAATCTAGAAGAGGCTTTCCAAAATTGTTTAGAGCCATGAAGCATCATTGAAATGGGTGTATGAACCTCCCACTATGACACTTTGAAGGCAGTAACACTTATTGGAAATGTAACTTCTGGAATATTTTGTTAAAGGCTTTTTACATAATTTAATCAAAATCAGTTTTAATTCAGGGTACATGTTTTAAAAAATATTTACACACACACACACACACTACAAATACCTCACTAGACTAAATCTTACTGTATAGTTGGAAGTTGTCAGGATTAGGCAATTGTGGCATATTGTGTGCAAAGAGGTAAAGAGTAGTATATGACATTGGTTGACAAACGCATTAGTCAACAGAGCGTGAGCCACTGTTTGCCGACCACTGTCCTAGCCCAAGCTACCATCACTTCTTGCCTGGATTTTCTCAATAGACTCCTAACAAATCTTCCTAAATCTTCTTTTGCTCTCTTTTTAGCAGCCAGATTGATAATGGTAGAATATCTTTGTGGTCATCCTGGCTGGTATGGATGAGTTCATTGTACACCAAAAGGTGATGGGTTTGATTCCCAGTCAGGGCACATACTCAGGTTGCTGGTTTGAGGTGCATATGGAAGGCAACCGATCAATGTTTCTCTTTCACATCAATGTTTTCCTCCCTTCCTTCCTTCTAAGATAAATTTACTTAAAAAAGAAAAGAATCTAAATGTAATGTAATTTACTTTTTTAAAGAAAGAATATATTTGTGATCAGGTTACAGCTAACCCCCCACTTCCCATGGCTTAAAACACTGCTTCCCTTTGCTCCTAATATTGGCTTTCTTCGTCCTCCCTTTGGCCATTAGACCTTTGTACATACATTTTCCCTACCTAGAATGCTCTTTCCTCCCAAGTTAAAACACAGAATAAGAATCCAAGTTTCTTAACTCTCAGGCTGAGTCTCTAATGCAAGGGTACTATTGGGGACTAGTAATTATCCAACAGGGAAAATGTGATTCAGAGGTTCAAAAGAAATACAATAATGGGCAAGACTGTGGGCTTTGGAGCCAGTCCACCTCTGGGTCTGTTCTGTACTAATCATGTGATCGTGGGCAACTTGCTTAATATCCTTGCCTCATTTCTTCTGTTGTATAATGAGCATAATATGATATGACTTAGGAAGTTATACTATTTAAATAAGTTGACATATAGAAAGAGCTCAATACATTTTAACTTTAAAATATATATATATTTTTAGGTGTGGAGCAAAATTAACCTTGTTGATTTTCTCTTGTTTTCTTCTGAAGAAAAATAGGTACAGCAAATAACTCGGAGGCCCTCCTAAGGGCAGAGAAGGCTGGTCCTAACAGATAAGGTTTCAGAGGCTGCACTATGTAGGGAAAGACATGTGATTACTTAGTCAAAACAAGTGCCAGGCCACAGATGCTAGTGAGGTGAGATAACATGAAGCCCAAAAGGTGTAAAAAATACACAAAGGGGGAAAAATTAAAGAAATCTAAAATGGTATATAAAATCACAACAGTAGACAAAAGACATTCTATTTATAAATGAAATCATCTTATGCTTCTAAACTAAGGCTTGTTATATAAAACATCTTTTCCTTGTATGGTAAACATTTTCTTGGCTACCTGAGATTCCAGAGCTATGCTGTGTCCAGAGAGAAGCTACTCTACCTATAGATAGATCTGTGACTCCAACATCAGTGAGGCAAAGCTGCTTATGTTTCTCAGTTGACTCCTCACAGAATCTTTATTAAATAAATTAAGGAATAGTTTCACTGGTCTCATTTATTAGTGAGTTCTCAAGTAAAGAATAATGACAAAAACCATCAGTCATTACCAACAACTGAATGTTGGCCTTTTTATGCCAGTTGAGGGAGGAAGAAGGGATACTAACTAGTCTCTGACATCATCTCTCTGTGAGGTGTCAGATAAGAGAAATAGGTAAAACACCTATTGGCAACCACAAGTTGTAAAAATTAGTAAGTAAGGTTTGCCCGTATGTATTCTGTAGACTACGTATGATTTATAAGGTGGATAATGGCAAAGGCTCTGATGCTTGGTGATTCCTCGTGAGATGACATGCTGAAACTCAGGGTTGCTGCAATCCCTGATCCCTCAATGACAGCTGGAGCGCAGAGCCGCAGTGCCAAATGACCTATATTTCTTCACCTTTGGAACATAAGCAAGTATATAAAGGCCAGGCATCTGTAGCTTGCCAAAACTCCCCTTCTGTTAGAAATTATTTTTAAGACCAACAGGAAAGAACCTGTGTCCTCAGCTCCAAAAACAACTATATTAGACAAAATATTAAAAACAGACCAACATATTATGGAAAATGTTACATTTTTTAGCTCCCCAAAAGAGTAAATTTAGCAAATTTATTACATTATATGTACTCCTCTTTGCCTAAACTCATATATTTCCTTATATGTTTTGTTGCATCTATAACTTCTCAAAAAAGTGTGTGTGTTGGGAATAGGAGGTAGAGAAGAGCCAAAAAGGAAAAGGGAAAAGGAGAATACAACTAAAACCTTGAGAAACTCATGAGATCTGGTCTCAACCAGCAAATTAAACCAAAAAGTAACAAAATTATTCATTGAATGTCTCCTGACACTTAAGAACTTGTGTAGGAATTTTAAATTAAGTGAATTAACAATACTTTCAGTACCTACCATGAAATGTGCGAGGAGCAAAAGATAAAAATAAATGACATTGTCCTTATCCCCAAGGAGCATGGCCTAGTAGGAGAGAGACCAACACATGAACTATTAATTACAGTCCAACAAGTATAAGTACAGGTGCAATTATTAAAGACTCACAAGGTGTTTTGGTGGGAGGGGAGTACTTAATTTTTCGGAGGGAGGGGTTGAAGGTGAGAAGTTGGCAGGGATGTGAGAAGTTTAGATACATAATGGAAGAGGTGAAGTCTGAGCAATGGTAAGAATGAATAGAGTTTCAGTCAATTCAACATTGGATTGTGGTAATGGTTGCACAATTATATCAAACACACACTAAATTGTATGCTAAAATGGGTGCATTTTATGGTATATAAATTATAACTTAAAAAAAAAAACCTTTTATAAAAGAGAATACTGGCTTTAGAAACAGATACGTGTGGACAGAATCCTTGCTAGTAGTTGTGTGATCTTGGTCAAGTTAGTTAACCTCTCTGATCTTCAGGGTCCTCATATGTAAGATAGATATAACGATATGTAGCTTGGTCCTCTTAGGAAGATTAAATGGGAGAGTGTATTTAAAGTGCCTGCTACATTATCACTCTCAGTTTATGATAGTTCCCTTTCTTATCCCTGCAATGTTTAATGAGTGTTTAATTGTTCCTGCTGTCCACCAGACACCTCTGTTCATTGGGTCTTCTGACTTTCACTAGAACTTGACTGATTACTTTCCCATTTTCTTATATCCTTGTTAAGGACCTTCATTAAGCATCTTACCTATACTTCCAATGGTATTTCTCTGTGCCTTTGCTCATGCTCTTATTTCCATCTGCATTATATTTCTTATCCTTCACTTAACTAATCCTTAATCATTTTTCTTTTTTTTTTTAGGATTTTGAAATTGTATAATATTTCATACATACTGGGAAGAATAAAGAATGATATATAAACACTGTCCCCCAATTTTATCACATCTTAATATTCTGCCATATTTATTTCAGAACATTTCATGGAAACAAGTCTTTGGGTTAGTTAACTTTTTCCTCTTGTTTTTTTTTGTTTTTTTTAGATGTGGTGGAGTAAGGATTAGAATCAAAATATATTAATTTCTAGGGTGGAATACATACTGAATTATGTAAATCAGTTTTTAAGTTTTAGCTTAACTTTGTTCAGCAAAACCTTCATTTTTGTTTAGTAAGAGCTCCTATATGTTTTTGTCACTTCTATTTATAGCACATTCAGTAAAGGAGTGATAATTTTCCAAAAGTTCATTGGAGTGTAGGAGTGGGGGCATATGTAGGACTAATAACACCATCCCATGGCATGAGATTTAAATTCTTTATTGATACTTTTTGTCACCTCCCCTTTTGCTGATCATTTCAGTTTTGAAACACAAATCTATTTCAGTCCATCTAAAATTATCCAAGGGGACTGCTTAAATTATGTCAATTAGTAACATATTCTAGAATACCTGACAGAATTCTATAAAAGTCACCCAGGTACTAGAAGGCTTTTTCAAAATGTGTGTGCGTGTCCTGTTTTTTGTTGTTAAAATAGACTATCTATTGAACAATCAAAAAGTCCTTGTCATCCTTCTCTTTAATTAGTGTTCTTTCTCTTCAGTCTATCTTTTTGTTTAAAGGATACAGGGCTCTCTTTCCCTCAGCCCTATGCATCTGGTTTGCTTTTCACAATTACATGGCCTCTCTTTAGCCACAGAACCCATTTTATAACCTGACTATTTAAATTATGTATTTCCAAAATTTATCTTTGTGAGATCAGTTTCCCAGTGTTTGCATATTTAGCCACAGCTGCAACTTGACCATGTAACGGAACATATTTCTGAGGGGTTTTCAATCTCTGATTGATCCTTTCAGGAGTTCTCCAGAGGCTCTTATTGGAAATCTTTAGAGGCTTTTTTCTTCTTGTTCCTTCAATCCATGTCATTGTCATTTGTGCTTTTTGTTAACTTCTTTTTGTTGAACCTTTCTTTTGACTGGTGCTTTCATTTAGACTGGCGCTACTATTGTATCTCCTTCTCCTTCTATTCCTTTTTTTCTTCCTCTTCCCCCTTATGAATTGGAAGCTGAGATGGTTGTCTTTATTCTCTACTGATATATGTTCATCAGAATATGTGTCAGGAGTCTTTGAGGAGAGTCCCCAGATGTTGGGAGCTCACTTCTGCAATCCTTTCTCTCAGTAGAGGCTTTCTCCTTGCCTGTGAGGATAAGCCACAGCTTGTCACTCAGTTGGGGACTTGAATAGGCTTTGTAGGATGTAGCAAGAGAGAAGAAAGTGCTCCAGAGCCCAAAGGCCACTTTTGCTTCTGCGGAGAGGGCAATGGAAGTTGTTTTCTATGACAGTATGTTTGAAAATATTGATGACATGAAAAAGTTAATAAAAACTACATAACTTACTAATAAAATTTACTTAAGGAATAGAAGATCTAGATATTTCTACAAGCAACAAACAAATGGAATCCATAGTGTAAAATTTTCCCATACCAAGCAAACAAATAAAAAACACTGGCCCGGAAAGTTATAGATCGTAATTTGCAGGAATCACTTATTTCTAGTGCTTGATATTTCCTTCTGCATGGAAGGAAATATATTGATGTGGCATAACTGGCCTCTTTCTGGCCTTCTCACTTATCCCCAGAGGAAAAGGAACAGTTTATCCAGGTAATGAGTTTGGGAGAAAGCTTTGAATGTATGAGGCCTAGCCCCTTTGCAATGAGAAAGTGCATGAGTGATCTTAGCAGCTAAGCCCCTGGCCTTACAGATTAGACCTATCTGGGTGGGTGATCTTTCTAGATCTGGGACAGGATTAAGAAGTTTATTGTTGCCTCATAATTGAATCCTATTATTCAACAACTTTAACAGCAATATAGCTAATATTCTGGTCTCTACCTTCATGACAATCTGTTTCTATCCAATCTTACCAATTTTACAATTTTGGATTGGTGAAAAACTTTTCAAAATTTTCTGTGTGGAACTAAATTTAGACTCATAGAAAACTTGCCAGAATATATCTTTCACCCTGCTTCCCCTATTGTTAACATCTTACATAACCATACTGCAATAGTCAGAAACAGGAAATTAACATTGCTATAATACTTCTAGCTAAACTGAAGACCTTATTCAAATTTGCCACTCATTTTCCACTAACATCCTTTTTCTTTTTTAAAAAATAAGTAATAATTCTTTTGATTTCTTTTTCCTTTTTTATTTTTATTTTTTAAATCTTTATTGTTAAAAGTACTACATATGTTCCTTTTCTTTCCCTGCTCCATTGATCCCTTCTAGCTTCCTTCGGCTCCAGGCTTTTACCCCACTATTGTCTGTGCCCATGGGTTATGCATATATGCATACAAGTTCTTTGGTTGATCTCTTCCCACTATTCCAGGATCTTTTCCAGAATGTCACATTACCTTTAGTTGTTAGTTGTCCTTAGTCCCCTGAGTCTATACTAGTTCCTCAGTCTTTCTTGTCTTTCACAACTTTAATTATTTTTTGAAAAGTTTATTTTGTCAAACGTCTCTCAATATGAGTTGGTCTGATATTTTCTCATATTGAAGTAACGTTATATATGATAGATAAGGATATCAGGAAATATTATATTCACACTACATTATTTCACAGGATTCATGATGTTGGTATGTATTATTATTGGTGATGTTAACCTTTATCAGTTGTTTAAGGTGGTCTTTGCCAAGTTTCTCTACTGTAAAATTACTGTTTATCCCATTGTCATTAATAAATATCTTAGGAAATATATATATTTTTAAATTTTATCATAAACTATGCATAACATAAGATTTATCATCTTAACTATTTTTAAGTGTATAGTTTAGTGGTATTAGGTGCATTCATATTGTTGTGCAACCATCACCACCACCCATCTCCATAAGTCTTTTCATTTTGCAAACTGAAACTATACTCATCAAACAAAAGCTCCCCCTTCTCCTCAGAAAAGATATTTTGAAATGGTGCAAACTTTGTATATCCTCAAACTTTCACACACTAATTTTACCATCTCTTGATGAAGTTTCGCTGCAACTGTTATTGTGTTATTTCATTGTAATTTCATGTTTTTCCCTTTCCTTTTATATTTATTGCTTCAAATTCTACCATAAGGAAAAGCTGACCCATCTCCCCCATTTGTTTATTTAATTGATTACTCTTATCAGTATGGACTCATGGATATTTATTATATTTATATATTATAGTTTAATATTAGAATTTTTTATTTTGCTGCTCAAATTGTTCCAGCTTGGGCACATAGGAGCTACTTTGGGTTGGCCCCTGTGTTTTGTTCTGGTTTTGAAACATGATCTTACTTTCAGGCACCAGAAGATGTTTCAGACTCATCTTAAGTATTACCTGCCCCAGCCCTGGAATCAACTTATTTCTCCAAGAAACTCTAGTTCTTTTTATTAGAGACTGTTTAGAAACCAAGATCTGAGCACAAGCTGTGAAATTGGCTAAAGTTTCTGACAATTTCAAGGTGATGAAAATGTGGAATTCATACACTCATGGGAATTGATACTATCAGTTTGGAAAACAATTTAGCATTAGCTAGTAAAATTGTAGGTAATTACATTCCATAAACCAATAATTTCACTGTAAAAACTCTGGCACATGTGCAACAGGAGTTGTAAGCAGAATAGCACAAAACTGAAAATAACCAAAATGTCCCACGGTAGAATCTGTACATATATATAAAGCCTAAGTGATGGTTTGACCATTCAACCAGTAGCTATGGTGCACACTGACCACCAGGGGGCAGACACTCAATGCACAGCCATGGAAACATAAAACAGACTGATGAATCTCAGAGGGAAGGAGGGAGGAAAGGATGGAGAGATTAACCAAAGATCTTATATGCATACTAGATGCCCAGTGCAAGGATTCATGCACTGGTGGGGTCTCTTGGCCTGGCCTGTTGGTATCAGGCCAGAACCAGCAGTCCGACATCCCCCGAGGAATCCTGGATTGTGAGAGGGCTGAGGGACCCCACCAGTGCACGAATCTATGCACTGGGCCTCTAGTAGATGAATAAAGTGTGGTGTCTCCATAAAATGCAGTACTCTAAAGCAATGACAACGCATTATGTTGATGAATGGATCTCAGACACATAATATTGAGCAATAAAGAATACATTGGTATTATTCCATTTGTATAAACTTCATCAACACACAAACTAAAACACTAGATATTTGTAGGGATGCACAAGTGATAAGATGATAAAACTAGAAAGATAAGGGAACAATAACTACAAAATCTAGGATAGTGGTTACAGATAGGGGGTAGAATGCAGTGGGCTTCAGAGGTAGTGGTAATATATTTCTTGATTTGAATGGTGGGTTAATGGGCATTTTATTTAGATCAGATATATGTATGTGTGAAATATGCATAATGAAGAAGTAGGGGAAGGAGACGGGGGAGAGCAGCTGGAGGAAGGGAAAGAAAAGAAAGGAGGGAAAAACGGAAGGATGGAGTGAGGGGAAGAGAAATGCAATTCTATACATGATGTCTTAGATCTGAGTGGTAGTTCAGATTCTGACACTATCAGTTTGGCTTTGGGTAAGTCACTAAACTCTGCACTTCCATTTTCACACCAGTTACCTGGAAAAAAATGTCCTTTGCCCTGTGTACAGTGTTATTTTGAGGATAAAATGAAAGAGGTATCCCCATAGAATAGTAGCTCAAAAAAAAAAAAAGCAATAAATGTTTCAAAATATAAAAGAAAGTTATACTTCACAGTGTTATTGTGAGGATAAAATGAAATGTTTATACTTATGGAATAGTACTTTAAAAAGTAATAAAGTGTTCTAAAATATAAAGGAAAAAGAAAGTTAATACTCAAGTTACTTTTCTTCCTCAAGCCAGAAACATAGTGTATCTCAATATTTATGTATAATTTTATATTCAGTGACTGTTTAACTTACATCCTGTGCATTCCTTGCTCAACTAATATATAAAGAGAAAAGCAGATGTTGTGCTCATGCCTTTCAAGAGGGTTGTTTGCTCTTCTGCAAAAATCATACAAGAGTGGCTTAACCAGAATATTTCTACAGCCTCAGGCTGTAGGACTAGGGGCCTTTCTCACTTGGGAAGGGCCAGTATTGGTGTGCTCTCTGGTGGTCAGAGGAGAAAGCACATGAGAAGGGTTTGGGCCTCAGTTTCAGCAAATTCAATAATAATAGAAAGTAAGGGCTTCTATGCCTTATGATGTGATAAGTTCTGCATTCACTTTTTTTATTTTCACTATCTCACATAGTCCTCATAACAATTCTGAGAAATATGTCACATATCCTCATTTTACAGATGAGAATATTAGGGCTTCAGAGTTGAAGTAAATGAAGATAGGTAGAAAAATAGACTGTGTGTATTCACTCTTCACCCCTGTAAACCTCCTCAAGTCACTAAGCATGTCCATCTTTTAAAATACAGATCCTAGCCTGACCCACTTCACACATGTACAGACAGCTCTTTTCCCCCTCTAAACCTCTTTTATCACACATTTGCTATTTATGTCTGATGCACAAATCGGCTCTTTCCTGGTCTCTAATCTGTGAGTCCTGCTTACTCCTGGGCAGCATCCATCCTTAACCACTGAGGTTAGGAGTTGAACTATTACCAAAGGGACTGGGGGTCTGGGAGAGTGAAAGAAAAGATTTTGTCTTTAAAGTGTAAGTTGTGTTTTTTTTTTTAATACACAGTAGAGGATTTATTTATTTTTAATAAATCTTTACTGTTCAGCTTATTACAATTGTTCCTCTTTTCCCCCCCATAGCTCCCCTCCAGTTCCCACCCCAACCTCTGCCCTTATTGCCCCTCCTTGTCCTCATCCATAGGTATATGATTTTAGTCCAGTCTCTTCCCACACCCTCACACTCCTTTCCCCCAAAGAATTATCAGTCCATTCCCTTTCTATGCCCCCGATTCTATTATATTCACCAGTTTATTCTACTCATCCAGATTTTTTATTCACTTGATTTTTAGATTCTCTTGTTGATAGATATGTATTTCATAATTTTTATCTTAACCTTTTTCTTCTTCCTCCTCTTCTTAAAGAATATATTTCAGCATTTCATATAATGCTAGTTTGGTGGTGATGAACTTCACTTATTTGTGAAGCTCTTTATCTGGCCTTCAATTCTGAATGATAGCTTTGCTGGGTAGAGTGATCTTGGTTGTAGGTTCTTGCTATTCATCACTTTGAATATTTTTTGCCATCCCCGTCTGGCCTGCATAGTTTCTGTTGAGAAATCAGCTGATAGTTGTATGGGTGCTCCCTTGTAGGTAATTAACTGTTTTTCTCTTGCTGCTTTTAATATTCTCTCTTTGTCTTTTGCTCTTGGCATTTTAATTATGATGTGTCTTGGTGTGGTTCTCTTTGGATTCTTTTTGTTTAGGGTTCTGTGTGCTTCCTGGACTTGTAAGTCTATTTCTTTCACCAGGTGGGGAAATTTTCTGTCATTATTTAGGTTTTCAGTATCTTGTTCTGTCTCTTCTTCTGGCACCCCATAATTCTGATGTTGGTACAATTGAAGTTGTCCCAGAGGCTCCTTGCACTATCTTCACATTTTTGGATTCTTTTTGCTTTTTGCTTTTCCGGTTGGGTGTTTTTTACTTCTTTGTATTTCAGATCTTTGACTTGATTCTTGCATCGTCTAGTCTGCTGTTGGATCTCTGTATATTATTTTTTATTTCAGTCAGTTTATGCTTAGTTTCTAGTTGGTCCTTTTTCATATCCTCAAGGGTCTCACTAAATTTATTAGCCTTTTTTAGAAAATTCTTGAAAAACTTTATAATATGGTTTTGAACTCTATATGCAGTCATTTGCTTTCCTCCATTTCTTTCATTTGTAATCTGTTTCTTTGTCTCCATATTGTGGCTGCTTCCCTGAGTTGATAGAGTGGCTTTGTGTGCTAGTTGTCCTATAGGGCCCAGTGGCTCAGCCTCCCCAGTTACCTGAGGTGGACACTGTTGGTGCACCTCTTTGTGGGCTGTGTGTACAGTCTTGTTGTAGTTAGCCTTGATTGTTGTTGGTATCACTGGGAGGAATTGACCTCCAGGCCAATTGACTACGAAGATTAGCTGTGTCTACACTGGGAGAACTTCTGTGCTGGAGACACCCTTATAGGGCAGGACTTGCTTCAGTGGGGCTTTGGTGTTCACTGTGTCTGCCCCCTGAGTGTGTCCTTTATGGATCTGAGGAATTGTAATCTGGATGGTCCTACTCTGACCCCTGGGTACACTGGCTCTTGGATCTCCAAGAAGGGGCTAATTTAGCCTCTGCCTGAGGCCACCCAGCAGGAGGTATGATGACATCTGAAGATTCCTCTTCTTTGGGTTTTGGAGGTGCCCAGATGATACCCAGCTGTGAAGCAATACAAGCTGCTGTGGGGCCTTGGGCCTTCTTTTGGATGTTCTGAGTCTCACTGACTCAGCTGCAATTTGTTAGGTAAGTTTAGAATTCAAAGATTCAGACCATTCATATGCAAAAGCCTCTGTGCACAGCTTGGATGGGGCAGAGTCTTGTGGCGGAGTCTTAGGGCAGAGCAAACAACAATGGCTTCCTGTCACCCCTGCCCTGAGAGGCCCCCGGGTTTCAATGTCCCTTGGTAATCGCTGCAAGTACCTCTGGGAGAAAGCCACCCTTGAGTTCCGCTGGCTGCTAGATAGTCCGGTTTCTCTCCGTATGAGTCTGGGTCCCCAGAATCTCGCCTGGAACTGGAGTTCAGAGCAGTCAGGAGCTTTTGTCTGCCTCCTCTTTAAAAAGACAGCCACTTACTCAGTTGCCAGCCCTCTCCGCGCATGCACCTCCGTACCTGTGCCTTTACTTCCTCAGTTCCTCTGAGTCCCAAGTGTGCTTTTCTCTTTCCTTCTAGTTGTAGAATTTCCACTCAGCCCACCTTCCTGTGGTTCTGGATGATGTCCGTTTTGTCTTTCAGGTGTAGTTTTTAAGTTGTGTGAGACAGCAGTTCAGGTGTTTACCTATGCCACTATCTTGGTTTCTCCCCAGGATTTATATTCATAGAGAATATATGCTTCTTTCAGCATGAAGTCATCAGTTCTGTAAAGGGGAAGGGAGAAAAACAATTAGTTCAAAGAGAACATTTTTCTTCTTCTTTTGATATGCAAAGCCACATACGTGAACAGTTCATTTCCACTCAATTCAGTGGTATAATGTGATGTAATATACAGGCATATGGATTCAGGAGACTTTGGGTCTACTTCCATGATCTATTATTCTAGCTATGTGATAAAATGCTTAAAACTGTAGTCCAAGTTATTTGTCTCTATATTTAAAATGTTAAACTATATGATCTTTAAAGACATTTTTTAGCTCAGCAGTTTCAAACCCCAAGGAATACTTAAGTGCTTATTCTATGTTGAGGTCCTGGACATATGGAAGAAATATAGTCTTAGTCTTAAGAAGCATATTGTTTCATAAAAATATGACTTATTTTAAGTAGTTACATACAACATTTTTCTTATTATTTAAGGTGAACTTGGCTCAAGACATTATAACACAATTTATAACTAACTTTTCTCCATCAATTCAGGTATCCCTCTTTTCAGCCCTCAAGAAAAAAAAAGCATGGTATAATCATGATCCAAGAAATCAAATCCTATTATTCAACACATCTACATAGCTTATTATTTACTTCTCACTTCCTCTTTTTTCTTCCAAAGTTACAACCTTCCACTGATACAGATTAAAGTATTTCTTATGCTTTTCATTGCTATGATTATGATGGACTAGGTAGAATGAATGATTCTCCCCTTACGATATGACTAACTAGAACCTGGATATATTTCAAATATAATATTAATACATTGCTGACATATAAGAAACAAATTATATCCCCATGTGCCAAAAATGGGAAAAGGAAAACAGCTAAAACTGGAATGAACAGTTTAAACAAATGTAAAGGCTACGATTGCCGTAGGGGAAAATGTCAGTACCAGCTACTGGGATTAGAAGATTAAGCTTGGGCTTTCTACAAAATGGGGAGTGACACTCTTCCATTAAGCCAGAATCTTTGAAGAGAACTATAGGGATCTCATATCAGTAGCCTTCCTGAATCCATTATAAAACAAATACAGTTCCCTAGTTGAGGCTTCTGAGTTACAATATTTAAATACAATAAAATATAATAAGAAATTAACAAACATATCACAAATGAAAGTCATGAGAAAACAATAGCACATTTAAATTCTTGAGAATTTATATAGTGACATTATCAGGTAGGTGGTATAAAATAATTATGGTTCAACTGTTTTAAGAAATTAAAGGTGGAACAAAAATTGAAAAAAAGGATCAAAATACAAATGTAATAAAAATTCTAAGCATATTTTAAAAAAAGAACCAATTAGAACATTTATAAATAAAAGTAGAGGCCTGGTGCATGAAAATTCATGCACTGGAGGGGCCGTCCCTCAGCCCGGTTTGTCCACTCTCACAGACCAGGAGCCCTCTGAGGTGGGAGCCAACCCGGCTATCGGGAAGGCGATGCACCATCACATCTCTGCTGCTGCCACTGCAGGCAGCGCAAGCTTCAGCTGGCCCTGGACGGTTGGGCAGCCACATCTGAGACTTGCCTGTGCTTTGGGCCAGCCCTGGGTGGCTGGGGGTGGGGAGGCTGAGGGGACTGGAGGACTCTGGAGGCAGATAATTTACAAAGGAGGACAAATAGATATCAAGTTTTTTAATACCAACACACTGGAAGCCAGAATACAATGGAATGATATCTTCAAAGTTCTGAAGAGAAAATAATTGTCAACCTAGATTTCTAGATTGACAATTTCTGTTTTCAGGAAAAATGACAAAGATATTTTCAGACTAACATAGATTGAATTTATTACCAAGAAACCTTCCCTCAAGGAACTTTTTAAAGAATGGACTTCATTCCTAGCCAGTGTGGTTCAGTTGGTTGTCTCATGTACCAAGGGGTTGCTGGTTTGATTCTGGCACATGCCCAGGTTTCAGGCTTGATCCTCAGTAAAGGGGTGGGAATGTGCAGGAGGCAGCCGATTGATGTTACGCTCTCACATCGATGCTTCTCTCTTCTCCTTTTATCTCTAAAAATCAATAAAACTATTTTAAAAATAAAATAAATGTACTTAAGAAAGAAGGGAAAATTCTAAACTCAGGTTCAGTATTCCCACATGCAATAGAATGAAGTTACCTCACACCATATACAAAAATTAACCCCCAAATTGACAGAGAGCCCTTTTGGAGTGGCTCCACTGGTTGAATATTAACCCATGCACCAAAATGTCATGGGTACAATTCCCAGTTAAGGCACATGCTTGGACTGTAGGTTCGATCCCCAGTGGGGAGCATGCAGGAGGCAGCTGATGAGTGTTTCTCATGTGGATGTTTCCCTCCCTCTCCCTTTCACTCTTTTTAAAATCAATAAAAACATATATATTTTTTAAATGGGAATTCCGGCTGGCATAGCTTGGTGGTTAAATGTCAGCTTATGAACCAGGAGGTCACGTTTGGATTCTTGGTCAGGATACATGCCCAGGTTGTGGACTTGATCCTCAGTGTGGGGTATGCAGGACACAGTTGATCAGTGATTCTCATCATTAATGTTTCTATCTCCCTCTCCCTTCCTCTCTGAAATCAATAAAAATATATTTTAAAAAAAAGACATCACCCTGGTCCAGTATTGTAATCTCCATCTGGCAAAAGAATATAGGATGTCCTTAAAAAAAAAAATGTATACACACACTTTGAATCATTATTAAAATTCATTTCATTTTCAAAAATTGAACTTTTAATTGTTAAATTGTATATACATTTTTTGAGAGATCCTGTAGTTTTACTGGTGGACTAGAAAGCTTTTGAACAATTCTGTATTTGTATAGTGTTCTATGAATTGCCAAGATAAAGTTTTCTTGGACACAGCTAGTGAAAAGCATTTCATGGTCATGCACATTGCAATAGTCTACCTCAACTTGAAGAAACCAGAAGATCTGGGTGGTAGTCTTATCCCTCATTACCTTGCACAAGTGACTTCACTGCTCCTGGTTTCAATTGCCTCATATGTAACATTAAAGGGAACTTTAAATATGTCTTAAAAAAAATATGTATTTTACTCTATCGAGTCTACACAGACCCCTGCTTTCACACACATACACATGCATGTGCATTGCATTAAGATGTAGGGAATTTAATGTAGACTCTTATGAATCACAGCATTGTCATTAATCTGTTTTAAAACAAAGTGATGAGGTGATGATTTATTGAGCATATTTCTCATATATTCTCAGACATAATTTTAAGTTTATGGCTTATTTAATCAGTTGGTGACTGATTGTGGTATAATTTAATTACTACAACCTCAGGATCTTTACCAAGTTGAGAAAGGGGATTATGCTGGTCTGAGCTTGTACCTGTAAACATGCCTATATTCCATGGTAGCTAAATGGCTCACGTTTGAATTCTCATTCCAATTACTGCAAGGTACCTCAAGGAACAAGAGTTGGTGAGTTGTATTTATACATGAGATAGATACATTTGTTTTCCCACCCCAATTATCCATTTATGTTAGTCAGTCATAGTAACCATCCATGCTTTGTAATGAGATGTGACTAAGAGGTTCAGTATCTTCGACCCACCACTGTCTGGGATGAAAGAATGGAAAAGACACTCTCATCTCCAGGCATACTGAACTTTTTTTAATTCCATAAAAGCCTTTTGGTGATCTTTGCTTATTATCTTTTTTAAAAACTTCAAACTTAGATAAACAAAATAGTATAATAAACCCCACTTTTTTACCCAGCTTCAACAGATAAATATTCTACCACTCATTTTATCTATACCACCCACTTGCCAGCCCCTTCATTTGGTTATTATTGTTACAGATTTTAAGGCAAATTGTGCATACATTGGAATGCACAAGTGTTAATTGAATAGTTCTGACAACTAGATAAACCTGTGTACCTATACGCTCAACAGATTTCCATTTCATGAGGTGTTCCTCCTCTCTTCGCATGTCTTTCTTCAACCCCCCAAAAGCAACCACTGATATTTTCTCACATTATAGTAGTGTTGCCTATTCTAGGATTTCATATAAGTGGAAACATCACTTTTATATACCCTTTTGTGTCCATGTCTTTTCTCAATATTGTATTTGTGAGATTCAGTCATGTTGTTGCATGTATCAGTATACTAATTCATCCTTTTTATTGACAAGTAGTAATATGCCAAAACTTGTTTACCCAGCTTCTTGTTGATGGACATTTGAGTTGCTTTCCATTTTTGGCTATTGTGAATAAAGCTGCTGTCAACATTCTTGTACAAAACCTTTTGTGAACATATATTTTCCCTTATCTTGGATAATTACCTATGACTGCAATTGCTGGATCACAAAGAAAGCATATGTTGAACTTTACAAGAAACCACAGCCCTTTGTCAAAGTGATTATATCATTTAACACTCCCACCAGCAATGTATATATGAGTTTAATTGTTCCACAGTCTCATCAATACCTAGTATTGTCAGTCTTAAATTTTACCCATTCTAGTGGGTGTGAAGTAGTATCTCAACTTAGTAATAATTTGTATTTCCCTAATGACTAGAAATGTTAATCATGTTTTCATGAGCTATTACTTTGGCCTAATATATTGCACATAAGGCTCCTTTGTTCAGAACACTTACTACCACACACATACCTAGATAATTATTCCTTATCCTGTCCTTCTCACTTTATTGAAAGGAATCTTTTTGTCCAGTAAAGTGGAGAGATAAGGAAATCAGCCTAAAAGTTAAAACCAGTTTTCTAGAAACATCAACCGTTGTCTTTTTTTAGCACTTAGGAATCTTAGAGCAGGGAAACTCTCCTTTCCTGCACCCTCTGCCATTTCCCAAATTAGGAAACACAACTCAAGTCTGAGTTGCTCATTTAGTTTGATGTTAAGAGGTACAAAAAGCTTGTAAGGCTGTGACTTAAGTGGAGACAGGGCCATACCAAAAAATATAAAGGGAAAGTACTGTGTGGAAGTTTTATCGAAAAACAATATTTCCCTTTGAAGGGGTAATCCTGTGGCTTTCAAGCCTATAGAGAAATAAAATGATTAAAATTTAGAGCATGAAAAAGAAATATTTCCTTGGAATGTAAACACTCAAGTTCCCATTTATCAGAAAGGCACTGCAAACTTTTGCTGGCTGTGCTTTATAAAGTTTGTCTCCTGACTTGTCCCAGTGTTCTGAGAAAATGAGGAGAAACTTTTCTCAGGCCTCCCTTACTCTGACCTTCAGTGACTGCCTGGGGTTGAGGTGAAGCCTGCAAGGATCGTATGTGGGAAGAAATAGGACTACTATCAGAAGAATTATAGTTTATGCTTTCCATATCTTGCCACCATCTGTTGCTAGCCTCTTGACTTCCTCCCACTAAGAGGAAACTTTAATAGTGTGTTTATAATCAGTTATGCCTGTACTTTTGGTGCATTGCTCATATTCGCTTGTTACTCAACATTCCTATTCATGCTGGTAGCTTTCTATTGCCAATGCATGCATTCCTTAGCCCAAGAGCTTTCTCTGACACAGGAGATGCTAGTTGCCAGGCAGGCTGAAGTGCCAGTGAGTTAACATCCCTAGAAATAGCCTTCAAATTAATGATAGATGGGAGTTAGTGGCTAAATTCTCCATCTTTCTCATCCTTTGGGTGGGACAACTCTTGGCTATGCTCTACATCACCTCCCAGAGTTACACAGTAGACATGAGACCAGTTCCCCACACATAACCTCCTCATGAACACATCCTCTATCTGGCTCCTTCTTTTCCCTGGCAATGCTTCCCAATATTATCTTCCAAATAACTCATAGCCTCAATTTTAGACTCTGTTCTAGAGAAACCCAATCTAGGCTAGCTTAGTATCAAGTCAACTCACTAACAAAATAATATTAGGATGAACATATTAATAAATCTTCTGATACTCAAAATGCTGCACTGCACCTCCAGCATTCCTAAAGACTGAATGAACTCCTGAGGTTAGCCAATGTTTCCCCTGAGATGTCATTAAGAGAACTCTTTTCAGGGAGTTTAAAGAATAATCCCCAAACCAAGGAAGTGGATAATCAGCTACTTGATTTCTCAAAGCAAATTGGTATAATGTATATTGTTCCCCATCATATTAAGATACTTGCGGTTATACATAATAAAAAGTTATCTTCAACATATTGATGTTTTGGTTTTACTCACCTTGTTCTGTTTTGGAAAACAAAAATGGAAAGCAAGAGTAATATTGCTGAAGAAAGAAGATGGCTGGTGCTGGAGTGTATAGGTATGTATGTATGTGTGGACTCAGGAGTCCTCAGCATCCTTTGCCCTTCACAAAAACATTAACACAACTAAAATACTGTGGCAAGTTTGGGTTTATGGGTGTGTCAAGTATTCTACCACTCATTTTTATACCACCCACTCGCCAGCCCCTTCATTTGGTTATTAATGTTCCAATTTTTAAGGAAAATTTTGCATACATTGGAATGCACAGTGTTAATTGAATGGTTCTGACAGCTAGATACACCTATATACCTACACCCTCAACAGATTTCCATTTCATGAGAAGATGTTTATATCATTTAACACTATTGCCAATGCTTGCATCCCTTGGCCCAAAAGCTTTCTCTGACCACAAGAGATGCTGAGTGCCAGGCAGGCTAAAGTGCCAGTGAGTTAACATCTCTAGAAACAGCCTTCAAATTAATGACAAATGAAAGTTAGTGGCTAAATTCTCCATCTTTCTCATCCTTTGGGTGGGACAACTCATGGCTCTGCATTACCTCCCAGAATTACACAGTAGACATGAGACCAGTTCCCCACACAGTAACCTCCTCATGAACACATCCTTTAACTGGCTCCTTCCCTTGGTAAATAGCCCACATAATACTTTTATAGGTCAGGGATCATAGGAGTGTTACAAAATTGAAGCAATGTTAGGTTTCCATGACTCAAGATGCTAGGAATCTGGCACCAGGATACATTTTGCTTCCCTACTCATTAAAATATTTTTTCTTAAATCCCAATTGCAAATACAGAGATTCAGGTCTGAGGCTTGGTCCCATATTCTTCCTCTAAATATTATCTTCCAGGTAACTTAATGTTAATTTCACTATTTTTTACATTTAAAAAAGATGTAATTGCTGCTTGATGAGGACTGGACATTGTTATAGTTTCCTATTAAATTTGAATTAACTATATTCTCTGATTTATATGAATCAACAAAACTTCTAGTGCCAAGGGTTTCTCATGCTTTTAGAGAGATCTTGAGGTCAACATTGTACAACACAAAAATACTATGGGTCCTTGTCACAGATGTTCATCAGTTTAACATGACAGACTATACTTTCTGTAATCAATGTCCTTGTAAAAATTGTCCACCCCAATTTTTCTTTCCTAAGGAAACAGGCAAGAAAGTGTTAATAAACACCTATTCTGGTTATTCTTTTATTTTCCCCAGACTATTTACTCTTCTCTACTATTTTCTTTGTCTTGGAGGCTGATCCCCTGGACAACGTCACCCTCTGGCCAGTGGGAGGTACCAGAATGTAGGAGGGGAGATATTAGGGCACTATTCCCTCCCATTTATTCTGTTCACTGTGATTCTATCAATGAACTTATCACCAAAACTACAGCTACCATTGGGCAGTCCCTCGACTAGCTCTCAACCAGGCTCCAGTCATAGGGTTGTGATACTAGACTGTATTTTAAGAATAAATTGGTTTGAACGGATTGTGAAAAGGGAAAATGCACTGGAAGACAGATAAAGAGTGGAAGTAAAGTTTTGGAATTATGAATGAACACGAATGTACAGGGGACAGTGAGAAGACCATCCTGACCAAAATGGGGAATTGGTCACAAATCAGGTGGTATAGAGACCATTGTACCAGTTGACCTTAATAGATGAAGGAATGTAGATGGCATGTGGTGGATGTTAGAAGCTGCTGGGATTTTTTGGTAGAGAGATTACTTGGTTCCAATATCTTCAGTTGTCACAACAGGCTGGTTGTCGTGACTCGTGGCCAGCTTTCGACTGGGAAATGATAATAATCGTAGTGGTTGAAAGAGGAGATGATTCATGTGTATTTTGACTTCTTTACAAATTTAATTTTAGCCTGAATCATAAAAAAGTCTGTAGCCTTTCCCATGGATTTTGTTGGCAGCAGCCCTATGTTCCCATGGGAACAGACATACTCACCTACCCAAACCTTCCTCTTCTGTTTGCCCTCAGCTTCTGTTCACTTGAATGTTTTCATCTTTTCTATTGGGCATATTTACATATAAGCTTAGAGCACAGTTGATTTTTCTTCTACAGCTGAGGATTCATTCTGAATTTTTTTTCAAATACATGAAACTCTAGGTATAACTCCAAACAGAACATGATGAAAGCAGGCATGTGAATAGACCGTGGAGTAATATCTCATTGAATGCCATCTGCTATACAGCTTTCTGTGATGACCAGACAGAGGGAATATGGCACAGCATGCTTTTTTGGCAATTAATTCTGGAAAGCCTTTTCTATTCTAAAATCTAATCGAAATAGGATGAGCCTTCCTCCCATATGTTTAGGACCTTTGCAGTCCTAGGGGTGAGTGACATTGCCTTTGTCATCTCCAGGAAATAAGTTCTCTGATCATAACTGCAAAGCACCAAATACTTACCTCCAGGAATTCTGCACTGAACTCTTGGCTCAGACAGGATAAACTTAAGTTTTATATTACTTTTCTTTTGTTGCCAAATTCTAATGGCTTGAAATCCAAAATAGATGAAGTTAAACGATAGCAGTTGTTGAAGATAGTGCTTTTCTTAACTTACATAAAAAGCACTCACTGAGCCAGCTTCTAGACTACATTCTGGTAATTCAGACATGAATAACACTTCCTCTGGAGTGTTTCAGGCAAGATAGATACATTAAAAATAAGCTGTAATAAAACCTACTAAGTCCTTTAATAAGAGTGCACCAGCTCTGTGGGACATAGAAGGAAAAACATCCTTGATCCTGTGGTTCCAGGGAGGCTTCCTGGGAGCCAGAGTCATTTAGACAAATCTCCAAGAACCAGCAGGGGCTCCCTGAGTGGCATGAGAGCACTTAAGGCAGAGAACAGAGTGAACAAAAACACTGAAACATCACAGTGCAGTGCTAGCTGTTATTTCTTTTCATTCCAGATGAGAGAAGTCAGGCATCCAGGGAGAGACAGGTGACTGGGAGGCTGCCCTCCTCAAGTACAGTACAGGCTTCTCAACTCAGAACAACTGCAAGCAGAAATGTCAATATTGAAAAACCAGGCTGGTGAATGATAAGGGTAAGACTTCCTGGTAAGCAAAGTATTTCAAACACTTTCATAAAAATGGGACAATAGACTCAAAATAACTTCAGGTTGTCCAGACGATCGGGAAACATGATTTCTGGAGGAGGAGACATCTCAGAGAGAACGTAAGGGAAATGCCCTGAGGTTTTAGGAATTACCAGTGATCTCAGTCTTTCCCTAGTTCCAAGAATGTTTCATTGTTTTCCCAACCATGTTGTTTTCCCACTACTCACTACACTAAAACATGAGTTTACTCCCTGCATCAGTTACCTAGGGCTGCCATTACAAAATACCACAAACTTTGTGGCTTAAAAACAATAGAAATCTATTCTCTCACAGTTCAGGAATCCAGAAGTCTAAATCCAGATTCAGCAGGATAGGTTCCTTTTGGAGACTCTGAGGGAGAATCTTCCCCACGCCTCTGTCCCAGCTCCTGGTACTTACCGGCAATCTTGACTCTTGTAGACCCAGCCATCCAATATCTGCCTCCATAGTCACACGGCCTTCTCTGTGTTTCTGTGTGTTTCAAGTCTCTCTTCTCATAAGGAGGGACCCAGATTTGGGACCCTCCCTCAATACAAAATAATTGTATCCCAAGAGCCATAATAACATTTGCAGAGATCCTGTTTTCAAATAAAGTCACATTCACAGGTTTCAGGTGTTAGAATATATATATATATATATTTTAGGAAACAGTATCCAACCCCCTTTTCATTGCCCACATCTGCCATGGATCTCTTAAGCACTTGTAAATGGACTGTTTGACCCTGTTCAGAAATTGGACGTTAGGATAGAAAGACACAGTGTCTTAACTCCCATTGGTGAGGAGTAAAATATGGGTCCAAATTATCCAGCTTCAGGTCTCAAAGGGCTTTCTTACCAGAATCAAAGGATGTGAGCTCTACCTACAGCAGGTCTAGAGTTAAGACATTCTTACTGGAGGAAGTTGGGACTACCTCAAACACACCTTTCTTGCTTTTTACAGATTCAGTTCTTGTAAACTGGTTGTAATATATTCAGCCTTTTGTACACTAGTTCAGAGTATTTACGTTCTTACAGTTGGGTTCTTTGCCTTAGCTAATCAGTGGGTATAGGTCCACCAGAGTCAAGAGGCTCAGGGAGGAAAGCCAGTTCACCACATTTACTTAAGGTAAAGGTCAATTTTTGCAGAGAAATGCTTTCAAAGTGGATTGAATAAAACAACTTATGCTTTTATCTGTCTTTGCTTATAGCATATTCTCATCTTGACATTCAGGATGATTTTCCCAGAAATGTTTATTTCTTATCTAATTACTATATAATTGTTCTTGAAGCAAACACAAAAAATTAGAAGTTGTAAATAAAACATACCCAACCTTAGTTAAATCTAATCTCTCCTATTCCAGGCCTTCACCTGGGTGGCTGAACATGGCCAGAGACTCAACTATGCTGACTTCTCTCACTTTAAATTTAAGATCACTCAGCTCTGGTGGGTCTTTGGTGTTACTTGCCATCCTTCTCCACTTCTCATATTTATCTCTTCCCTACCTGAATGACTGTTTCACATCTTCTTTCTCCTCAGTCCTCCAACAGCTTCTCCTGTTCAATTCTCAAATATCAGCTTCCTTTCTTCTGTGAAAAGTAGTACAATTAAGAGAATTTCTGCATAGTTCATCACCTATCTACATCTATGGCCATACCCTCTGCCTCCTCTCTGTTAAGATCAATGAGTATCTGTGCACCTAAGATAGTCCCTGTTCAGTTGTGCAACATGATCCCATTCCCTAGTAATTTAGTAAGGATATGAATTCTGCTGTTTCCCTTTTTTGACTGAATCAGTCCCATTAACATACAAACATGCTGCAGTTTCATCTTAAACAGGCATATGTGCGCACGCACACACACACCTCTCTTTTGACCTTCATGTCTCCCTCCAACTTCCATTCAATTTCTTTGTCATAAAACTGAAAAAGTTGTCTTTTCAGACTGTCTCTGATTTTTTAACTCACTCCCTCTCCTCAACCACACTTCCAAAATTGATCGTATTGAGGTCACCGAGGGTTCTCACATTACTTGTTTCTTCTGTGGCATTTTTTAAAAGTATATTTTATTGCTTTTTACAGAGAAGAAGGGAGAGAGATAGAAAGTCAGGAACATCGATGAGAGAGAGACATCGATCAGCCACCTCCTGCACGCCCCAGAGTGGAGATGTGCCCACAAGCAAGGTAATTGCCCCTAACTGGAATCAAACCTGGGACCCTTCAGCCCACAAGCCGATGTTCTATCCACTGAGCCAAACCGATCTCGGCTATTCTGTGGCATTTTTTTGACACAGTTAATCTCTTCCTCCTCCTGCTGCTAGGAGCACTGTCTTGGCTTCCAGAATTCCCCTGTCTGTTTTTCATTGGCCCTTCTCATTTCTTTGACCTCTAAATGTTGGAAAGCTCTAGTGCTCTGGTGACTTATATCTCTCATTGTTGGGCCGATGCTAGATTGTTTCATGCTGTGGGCACTGAACCAATATCCCTTCAAGACTCACCTCTACCCACGGGGACTGCCTTTCTGGGAGACTTGCTTATGACTCTCTGCCTGGGACCTTTTATTGGCCCAGAGAGCACTGGGTTCTCCTGGTGAGAAGCAGCAATTGCTAGAATGTTAATGCACCTAGAGCAATCCTTAATCAAAGATAAATAGCATTTTGGTGAATAATGAATCTAGCTTTCTAGCCTCTCAATTTATGATATCTTGGAGGCCTATTCTGCACTTTCCCAGAATTAGAGAATGCCAGTTACCAATAGGGATAACTTACCTTATAATGCACCTTTTATTGACTTCCTCCCTTACCCTGGCTCATTTCCCGTCTACTGGTAATTTTGGACTCTCCATCCCAATAAACTACTTGCACTTAAATTCTTGTCAGGGTCTGCTTCTAGGGGAACCCAAACTAAGACAAATGCTATTTGTATGCCAACAATGCCCATATTTACATCTCCAATCCAAACATCTCCCAAATCATATAGCTCCACCACAGCTCTGCATGGGTATCTAATACTCATTTCAAACTAAATGTGTCCACAGGTGAGCTCTCAATTTCTCCAAACTTGCACTTCTTGAGTTGAAGTCATTTTGGAGTCCTGTCTTTCTTTTACACCCACATATAACCCAACAACAAAATTATTGGCTCTTTCTTCAATATATGTCCAAAATTCTACCTCTCCTCATCGACTTCTTAGGCCCTCGTCCAAACTACCTTGCCTAGATTATTGAGATATTTTCAAACTGTCCTCTCTCTTTGTCTCTTGCCCTATTAAAGTCTATTATCCTCATAGCAGCTACAAGGATCCTTTTAAAGCATAGTGAGATCATGTCCCTCTGTTCAAAACTTTCCAATGACTTCATCTCAGAGCAAAATCTAAAGTCCATAGTATGGCACATAAAGCCTTATGTGATCTGCTACTGGTCTTCCTTCTGATCTCATCTCCTACCATTCTCCTGCTCATTCTGTCTGTTATTATAGGAGCATTAGCTCCAACTGCCCCTTAGTACGCCAAGCATACGACTTCTAGGGCCTTTGCACTTTTTTTCTACAACCCAGAACATTCTTATTCCAAATACATATCTGCTTTGCCTCACCACTTATATAAAGTCTCTACTGAAATGTCCTCTTATTTAGAGGGGCCTTCTTTGTTGGATCTGAGCCTTCGTGTTCTCAGAATTTTACATTGGCTGATTCTGCTTTCTCCTGCGGACTGCTTTTCTCAGGATCCTATGTCACTTGACTTTCAGTTGGGTTCCATCACTAGGAATACCAACATGAGATTAGACAATGGCAGAAGAGAGAAGGGAAGAAGACATATTTTCCTTGTTCTCAGGCTGCATCTTCAGGCAGCAGAAAATCTCTCCAGTGACTCTAGTTTCCTTTGAACTAGCTTCTAGCTTCTTCGAGGTAACTCCAGCATCTAGGATTATGGTAACATGATATATTTCTTTGTCCCTCCTTGGTAGTGGCTTCCAGCTATTGCTGATTTCTGTTGGTTTTGTTTTGTTTTGTTTTGTTTTGTTTTGTGTGTGTGTGTGTGTGTGTATGTATTGTTGTTATTTTCTTTTTTTACTGCTATTTGGCCTCTCAAGTCTTCTAATACCCATGCTACCAATTCTTTTCATGTAATTCCTCCTTTTTAAATACCTATTTCTGTTTTACTCACTGGATTCTGACTGACAACATATCAGTTTCAGTTCCAGAAGGAAATTTATAATTTGAGGAACAATTAATAACTAAATGATTATTTGCATAGGTTTTGGTTTAGGGAAATAACAGAGGTGGTGTAGTACCTCTGGGCCAGTAACATCTGGGAGCCACCACCAACCCCCAGGCTTAAGAGTTTAAGGCAGGGCTTCTTAACCCTAGCTCTATTGACATTTTGGGCCAGATAATTCTTTTTCATGGGGAGGCTGTCCTGAACATTTTAGGATGTTTAGCAGCATCTCTGTCATTCACCAGGAGCATTTCCCTAGTTGGGGCAATCAAAGTTATCTGCCCATTTTGCTAAATGTGATGTGGGGGCCAAAACTGCGCAAGGTTGAGAACCACTAGGCAAGACAGCTATTGGAAACCCTAAGAGAGAGAGGTGTAGTCAGATGACCATCAATCAGACAAACCCATAATAGAAAGAAATAACCACACGGGTGCACTTCAGAAGGGCCAGAAGAATAAATATTCTAAATTTACTCATGCCCTTTGATCTCTTGCCAGTGGTCCTACTGGCCAAACCCAACTTAAACCAGAGGGGAAAACTGCCCATTGTATAATCCATACAGGTCAACCACATATGGTAGATAACAGAATGGAGAAATGTGGGGAACAGATCTGGAGAAGCAAATGAATGGTACCTAACATACCACCTTACATATCATGATAAATACCCTTTCCATCCTGGCTTTCATTGTTCTCCATAACACCACCCTTTGATATGCTATATGTTTCCTCATTTGTTCTCTGCCTTATGCTCAGTGCTTGGTACATTGCAGATGTTCAATAATGTTTTTCAAATGAATGAATGAAGGAATCCAATAGAATAAAATATATTCTGAATATGCAGTAAAATCTTACTTACTCTGAAAAACAAAGTACAAATAACAGGGCTTAACCAAAATATTTTGGTTTTAGAAAATAAAACTCTGTTGCAAGTATATTAGTCACTTCTCCAGAGAAACAGGAACAACAAGGATGTATGTGTACCTACAGAGATTTATTTTAAGGAATTGGCTCACATGATTATGGAGGCTTGGTGAATCCAAAATCTGGTGGAGCAGGCCAACAAGCTGGAGACTCAGGGAAGGGTTGTAATTTGAGTCCAAAGGCAGTCTTCTTGTTAAGGGGTGTGAGTCTTTTTCCTATAAGGCCTTCATCTGATTGCATGAGGTCCACCCACATTATGGAGAGACATAATCAACTCTAAGTCCACCAATTGAAATGTTAAACTTATCCAAAAATCACCTTCATAGAAACATCTGTTAAAACGTTTGACCAGCCGAGACCGGTTTGGCTCAGTGGATACAGCGTCGGCCTGCGGACTCAAGGGTCCCAGGTTTGATTCCGGTCGGGGGCATGTACCTTGCTTTGCGGGCACATCTCCAGTGTGGGGCGTGCAGGAGGCGGCTGATCGATGTCTCTCTCTCATTGATGTTTCTGACTTTATATCCTTCTCCCTTCATCTCTGTAAAGAATCAATAAAACATATTTTTTTAAAAAAGTTTTAAAAAAAGAAGAAGAAAAAAAGTTTGACCAAATGTCTGGGTACTGTAGTCCAGCCAAGTTGAGACATAAAGTTAACCATCACAGCAAAATTATAGTATATTAAATTAAATTAATTTTGTAGTGTACATGTTAGGTTATGAATATATAGTTTGAAGAAAGTAGGCTGGGCTTTTCAATCCTAACCCATTACTTTTTCATAAGGTAGAAAAATTCAAACAATGAACTTGCTCCTGTTAACCTAAATATAAAGACAGGTTTATCCTTAGCCAACAGTGTCCCACCTTTTTTATCATTCATTTGGTAAGGGACCTCAGATAGCCCAAATTGTTATATGATACAATCAGAATCCAAACAAATTTTTTGGCTAAATAGTCTGATAACTCAAATATAATAAAATAAGGTTTAGTAGGGATACATGTAAGATCCTGAATTAAGGGTAGAATGTAGATTCTGAAGATTAGCATAGATTTTGAAGAATGGTCTTAAAGGAGCATATAATCACAATATATGGAAATTAAATAGCATACTCTTAAACAACTAATGAGTCAAATAAGAAATTAGAATAAAAATTATAAAAATCCTTTTATATGAATGAAAATATAAACACAAACTTGCCAAAACCTATGGGATACTGTGAAAGCAGTGCTCAGAGGGAAATTTATAGCAGTAAATATCTACATTAAAAAAAAGAAGAAAAATCTTAAATCAATAATTCAACTTTATATCTTAGGGTTAAAGAAGAGCAAACTAAACACAAAGCTAGCAAAAGCAAGGCACTAAAAATGATTCAAACTGAAATAAAAACAATAGAAAGCTGAAACCGGTTTGGCTCAATGGATAGAGCATCAGCCTGCAGACTGAAGAGTCCTAGGTTTGATTCCAGTCAAGGGCATGTACCTTGGTTGCAGGCACATCCTGGTAGGGGATGTGCAGAAGGAAGCTGATCGATGTTTCTCTCTCATTGATGTTTCTAACTCTCTATCCCAATCCATTCCGTTCTGTAAAAAATTCATTAAAAATATTTTTAAAAAGCAATAGAATCAATGAAACAAAAAGTTAGTTTTTTGAAAATATCAACAAAATTGATGTCTTTAACTATACTAATCCAAAAAACAAAACAAAAAGTTAACTCAAAATGAATCAACATCTAAAAGTATGAGTTAAGTTCATAAAACTTTTAGAAGGAAACTTAAGTATAACTTTTTATGAACTTATATTGGCTCTGGATTTTTGGATATGATAAAGGCATATGCAATAAAAGAAAAAATAATTTTAAGATATTATCTAGAAAGTGAAAAGAAAACACACAGAATGGGAGAAATCATTTGCAAATCATAAGGGTTTAGTATCCAGAATATATAAAGAACTTTTAAGACTCAAAAACAACAAAAGCAATGTAATTAAAAAATAGGCAATGGATTCCAATAGACATTTCTTCAAGGAAGATATACAAATGGAGAACAAGCACATGAAAAGATGCTGTACATCATTACTCATTAGAGAAATGCAAATCTAAACCACTATGAAATACCACTTCATACCTACTAGTTTGTCTGTAATTTATTCATCTTAAAATAAATTTATTTCAGAGGGCAAGGGAGTGGGAGAGATAGAAACATCAACAATGAGAGAGAATCATTGATTGGTTGTCTCCTACACACCCCACACTGGGGATCAAGCCCACAATCCAGGAATATTCCCTGACCCAGAATTGAATTGTGACCTCCTGGTTCATAGCTCCACACTCAGTCACTAAACCACATCAGCTGAGCAGAATGTCTTTAATTTAAAAATGTAAAATAACAAATGTTAGTGAGGATGTGGATAAATTAAACATTCTAACAATGCTGGTGGGAATGGTGCAACCACTGTGGAAAACAGTTTGGTGGTTCCCCAAAAATTGAAACAGAATTACCATATGAACCAGCAATTTCACTCAGACATATACTCAAAAGAACTGAAAATAGGTACTCAAGCAAATATATGTGCATATATAATCATAACAGCACTATTCACAGTAGCAAAAAAATAAAAATAATCCAAATGTCTATCAGTGTGTAAATGGATAAACAAATTGTGGTATATCCATATAATGGATTATTATTCATCTATAAAAAGGAATGAAGTGCTGATACATGCTACAACATAAATGTACCTCAAAAACATGCTTAAAGAAGCCCAAAACAAAAGGTTACATATTGTATGATTCCATCTATATGAAATGTCCAGAAAAAGAAAATCCATAGAGACAGCAGATTGGTAGTTGCCAGAATCTGGGGGCAGGGGAAAAGGAGAATAATTGCTTAATGGTAATAGAATTTTCTTCTGAGGTAATGAAAATGTTTTGGAACCAGATAGAGGTGATGGTTGTATAACATTGTAAATATACTGACACTGAATTGTTCACTTTAAAATGGGTAAATTTCATGTTATATAAATATTACCTCAATCTAAAAAAAAAATAGAGTATAAAGTACACAGGAACTTGAGAGATAAACCAACTATATGTTTTTTTTCTGATGAGAGAAAAGTAAAAAATTATTAAATTGTATAATTATCTGGTACTAATTAAACTATTAAAATTATTTGGAGGAGGAAAGCATACATTCATTAATATGAATATATGTGAGTCCTGGTGCACAAAATTTGTGCACTGCAGGTGGAGGGGTCCCTCGCCTGGCCTGCACACCTTCTTGCAGTCCAGGACCCCTTGCTCCTTATTGCCCATCTGCTCGCTGCTCCTTATCACTTGGCTCATTACTCCTTAGCACTGTGTGGAGGTAGGAGAGGCTCTCACCAGCATTGCTGTGCTTGCCAGTCATGAGCCCAGCTTCTGTGGGAGTGCACTGACCACCAGGGGGCAGTTCCTGTGTTGAGCATCTGCCCCTTAGTGGTCAGTGCACATCATAGCAACCAGTCGTTCTGGTTGTTCCACTGTAATGGTTGCTTAGGCTTTTATTATATAGTAGTAGATATATATGCATACTGGACAGTAATAAATCCTAAGTTCTGGAGATTCAGTATATTCTCCTGAAAAGAAAATTTAGTCTAAATGTTGGGAAGTTACCAGAGACTCTAATACCTCTAGTCTTTATGTGGCTTGTGGGTCATTTTTGTTAAAAACAAAACAAAAGCCCTACCTGGTTTGGTTTGGTGAATAGAGCATCAGTCTGTGGACTGAAGGGTCCCAGGTTCAATTCTGGTCAGGGGCACATGCCCAGGTTGTGGGCTCAATCCCCAGTAGGGGGCAAGCAGGAGGTAGCTGATCAATGATTCTCATCATTGATGTTTCCATCTCTGTCTCCCTCTCCCTTCCTCTCTGAAATCAATAAAAAAAAAAATTAAAACATACCTAAACCGGTTTGGCTCAGTGAATAGAGTGTCGGCCTGCAGACTGGAAGGTCCCGGGTTCGATTCTGGTCGAGGGCACGTACCTTGGTTGTGGGCACATCCCCATTCGGGGTTGGGCAGGAGGCGGCTGATCAATGTCTCTCTCTTATTGATATTTCTGACTATCTCTCCTTCCCTCTCTGTGAAAAATTAATAAAAAATATTTTAAAAAATTAAAACAAACAAACAAACAAACCCTACAGCTTATACGTTTGCTATGATGTTTTGTGTTGCTGAGGGGTATCTTAAATGCATATTTTTGGCTGCAGTCTAACCTCTGTTTACCAAATCTTTTTTTTTTCACCTGTTTACTTAAGAAGAATTTTTACATTGCTCACTAATGTGCCATTTTTCTAAATGCTTTACAAATATAAAGTTATTCAATCATCATACCAACCCTCTGATGTGGGTTCTGTTATTATTCCCATTTTACTGATGAAAAGTCTGAGGCATAGTTTGATGATACAAATGGCCCAAGTTTACACAGTCACTAATTAGGAAAGCCACGATTCAAGCCCAGGATTTAAACTCTCCATACTCCTAATCACAGTGCCATACTGCCTCTATAAAAAAGGGGATACATTTAGAAACCACCTTTTGTAGGGAAAGCAGATTGAGAGGGAAAGTGAACCTCAGATAGTGATAAATGCAGTATTCATAATCAGTACACCATTCCATAGTAATTATTTCTGTTTTTGATAGAGTTTCTAGAATGGAAAATGGGGTGAATTCAGCATAAATTGGACTTATTTTAGAAAATATGTAATAATGGTTTCTAGATCAAGTAAGTGATTCATATCCAGTTGAATAACCATACCCAAAGACTGGTACTTGCTGAATTGCCTTTCAACCTGTTAGGAAGTTTTTGTGTGTTTTTTTTTGTGTGTTTTTTTTTATGGCAGGTCACAGGGCTTTTGCTGCCTCAAGTCCTAGTTAAACTTTTTAGCAATGTTGTCAATAAAAGATATCATTAGAAAAACAATCCAATTTGAAGAAGATATGTAACTGGTCCTTATGGGAGAGGGGAGTTAACATGCTAACAGCTGGAACAGAGAAAATTAATCTAACAAGGTGGAATTTAACAGCCACGAGAAGTCCTTTACTCAGATACAGAAAAACAAACTGTCCAAGATCTGGGTGGGGGAGAGATGGCTTAACAACATCACATGGGGGAGAGAAAAAAGAAAAGAAAAGAAGGGTTTCTGTTGTCTGGAAGCTAAATATGAGTCAGTGGCAAGTTGTGGCTACTTAACAAAGCAAAACAAAACCCTAAAGAAATCTTAGCCTGGAAAAACAGAATTATAGTAAAAGAACTCTTTGTTCCACTAGTCAGCCCATACCTGAGTACTATTTCAGGTATTGCATCAGAGAGGGGCAGCATCAAACCTTAGGGGTCCAGAAGAATGGATAGAAAAGTGCAAGGCTGAAACTATTTCATGAAGAATGTCTGAAGGAATGGGAAATATAATTAGTCAGGAATTTAATGTCTTCAGTTATCTGGGCAGGCACCGGTGGGAGGCAGTGTTCAAAGAGAGAGTTCATAAGAACTGCTCCCTTCTATAGAAAATCTATGTAAAGGGAACTTAACGTTGAGTGCTTATTGTGAGCCAGGAAGTAGTAACCACTTTACCTGTGTTGTTACTTTACAATCCCACACCAACTCTCTGAGATAGTTATTGGTGTGTTTCTGACACCTTACCAGTATTCTAATAACTCTTCCTTTTGAAGATCAAGCAAGGGGGAAAGCATACACTTGTCAAAGTAAACACACTATTTGATTCTGGATCCTAGATTCAACCTGAAGGTTCATGATCAACTTCAGAAAGAAGGGCTCTTTGATCTCACAATCAACACAGTAGTGAACCATTTACTTTCTTACTCAGACCAGAATCAGAATGGGGCAGGGCAGTAAGTGAACTTTAAAGAGGCTGCCAAATCCAGGAGCAATGCCTGAGTAACAGGCACTTGCCTCTGTTACCAAATTAAAGGACTTCATTCGCCTGCATGCATCAAAATCTAATGAGAACAGCAGATTGCAGCAAATGAAGTGAAGGTTTATTTAAGGAAATGTCACCAAAATCAGAGTCACAGGTGACCTGTTGCTCTAAGACCTGGCTCTGGGAAATGGGTTGTATAAAGGACTAAGGGAGTTAGGCTCGTGGTCTCCATTGATTGGTTAGCACTAAGGTAGGGTTAATCATTGCATCTGGTCCTGATATCAGCCATGGTGTCATTCTGCTTAGTTTTGCAAGGATTTGTTCGGTGGGATGGTTTTACTTTTTGGGCCTGGAGCTGAAACATAACTGAGGCCAAGATGTTATCTATAGTTTGACCAAAACTCTGTCTCTGAGGACAACAGATAAGGCTTTGTTTCTAAGATTATGTGATACTGGCCAGAATCTCATTGTCCTGGGGGCTTCATGATTAAGCGGGTGGACCTGCAAAGGAGAGGGAGGTAGATGATTCAGGGTGCTCCTAGACTGCAAAGGCCAGTTTGAATCAACCTCTATCTTGAGGTTTAATTTATAAACGAGAATTTGAAGATCATATTCAAGAAATTATTTGAAAAAATACTAAGGAAAGTATTTGAATTTCAATCCATCACTTCTGCACCTCCATAGGAAATATAAATCCTGCTCTCTGGTGTCCTGGACTTTCCAGATGCAGTCCACATGCGTCTTTCAGCCTTTGTTTTCCATTACATCCCTACGTGGGTTCTTTGTTTCATCTAAATTGAAATTCTCATCCCTAGTATCATACTGCCACGCCTTTTCCTGTTATTGTTCCCTTTACTTGGAAA